>RJWJ010001552.1:0-127234 GCA_004363605.1 Indri indri | reverse complement strand
TTTATACCTTCTTTCACTTCACCCCATTCTTACATAGATAATTTTTTTTTTTTGAGACACAGTCTGGCTCTGTTGCCCTGGCTAGAGTGCCGTGGCATCAGCCTAGCTCACAGCAACCTCAAACTCCTGGGCTCAAGGGATCCTTCTGCCTCAGCCTCCCGAGTAGCTGGGACTACAGGCATGCACCACCATGCCCGGTTTTTCTCTGTATTTTTAGTTGTCCAGATAATTTCTTTCTATTTTAGTAGAGACGGGGTCTCGCTCTTGCTCAGGCTGGTCTCGAAGTCCTGACCTTGAGCGATCCACCCATCTCGGCCTCCCAGAGTGCTAGGATTACAGGTGTGAGCCACAGCGCCCGGCCCCTTTTCTGTTTTTTGGATAGTAGCCATTCTAATGGGTGGGAGGTGAACCAAGTCCCTTTTTGCAAAACTAGTATAATTTCTTCTCACCTAGGAATGCTTCTGATGAGTGTGATCCTGGGATCTACCTGGCATTTAGTCAAAGGAGTGTACTTTCTCCATGATCCTTGGTGAGCCAAACCAAGCTGGGCAGGAAGGGCAGTGCCTCTGACCTGAGAGCGGTCCTCCTGTGGCCCGCAGCTGGAGAGGCGCACATACGAGCTGCAAAGACTGGCCAAGGCTGCTGCTATCTTTGCTTCAGCCCAGCAGATGCACCAAGGAAATGAGGTGCCCTCTAGGGCGGGCCAGATCGCCACGTGCAGCCCCCATCATCCTTCTTGGTGGCCTCTCCCCTCTGTTATCTTTCTCCTGACGTCTCTCCCAAGGTTACACTTGGTGAAGAAATTGTTGTTGAGAAGTTCAAAGCCAGTGCTGTTTATCTCTGTTGGCCAAGCTCTGAGGGAGGTGCCATGGGTCAGAATCAATGGCCAGAGTAAATCGGCACCATGCACTGGGGCCGCTGCACAGCTGGAGGAGGGCCCCGTGCTTTGCTTCTGGGTGGAAAGTTAGATTGAAAGCTCAGGTGCTGCCCAGGAGAAAGATGAGCAAGAGAAAATTTCAGATATGGGGCCCTCTGGGAAAAGAGCATCAGTCGCCCGTTGCAGGTGCAGTTGAGCAGGGCCGGAGGTGCTTCCTGAAAATGGGTAGTGTGTGCAGTGGTTAGAGCATGGCTTGTAAAATCAGAGGAGACTCAGGTTCAAACCCGACATGGCTCCACCACTTGCTGTGTGGTCTTGGGCAAGTTATCGAACCTTTCTGAGCCTCAATTTCCTTATCTTTGAAATGGAACAAAGATGCAGCCTCCATGAGTTGTGAGATCAGCGTTGTTTATCCCAACAGCTCTTGTTCATCAAAGCACCCCTGTGTGCCAGCATCCTCTACGTGTGCAGTGTGGCACAGTGGTCAGGAGTGAAGGCTCTGGGGCCAGACAGACCTTTGGTGAAAGCCCAGATCTGCTACTTGCTAACTGTGGGACCACGGACAAGGCTGTTAACCCCCCAGGCCTCAGTCTGCTCATCTTAACAATGGGGATGAGAGCACCCATCTCCCCAGCATGATGCGAGGCCCCAGTGAGCTATCACACAGACAGCCAGCAAGTGTTCATGATGTGCCTACTGTGCCCAGCACTGTGCTGGGAGCAGCCAGCCAGGGATGAAGCAGACACGACTCTGCCTTCAGGAAGTCACGCTGATGGACAAGACAGATGAGGACACGGCTCATTTCAGTGCCGATGCTGAGTGGGGAAGGCTGGGGAGCCATGGTCTCATGGGGGCAGAGGCTCGAGGCTGCCTTTGCAAAGCTCCTTTGCCTGAAATGAAGATGGTTCCAATGAAAGCACGGAGGAGCTGGCGGAGGGGCATTGCTTCCAGCCCCCTCTTGACGCCCCCTGTCTTTCTGGACTCCTGCAGCTCTTGGGCTTGGAGAAGTCCTGCCTCTGTCAGTTCTTCCTCCCAATGCAAATGAGAGCTTCTCCGAGGCAGAGACGGGATGTCCCGGGGCTTTCTGACAGTCCTGGTGCCCACCCCAGCCCCGAGAAGGGGCGCAGTAGAACTGGTGGGTGGACAGAGCTGCCGAGGGCTTAGCGTTCTGGAATGAAGGTGCTGCTAGACTGGGGGCAGCGGGGCGGGTCCGTGGAGCTGAAAACGACCTGACGTCTGGGGGCCCGTAGGGAGGGCAGCTGTCACGTCCAAAGAGCCTCCCAAGAGCCTCTCGCTGACCGCACGTCTTCCCTGGAAGAGCGTCCTGAGCACACACGTCCTGCTGCCGTCTGGCTGGGGCCTGCAGGGCCGGGCGCGTCGGCCGGGGGCACCAGGGATCTTCCACGCACCCTCTGGGAGTTTGCGCCCTGTGGGCAGTGCCTGTGCTTGGTGCCCGCGTGTGGCCGGACTCTTGGGTTTTCAGGCCCCCAACCCCGGGAGTAAACCTGCTCCGGTCACAGGACACGGGTGTGTGAGCCCGACAGGGCGGGGGTGACTGAGGGGTCCCTTGTCAGTGCAGACAGAGCAGGAGAGAGTGAGAGCTGGGCTGGGGTCCCGGCTGAACCTGAAGGGAACCAGGACCCCCGGCAGTGTTACTGCCCCCCAGCCGAGTGTAGGGGCGCCTGCCTGGCCAGGCCAGGCCCCTCCGCTGCCAGAGGGAGGCTGGGGAGCCGGCCACCCTGTCCACGCTCGGCAGGGTCCGTGGGGGCGGAGGCTGTTTCCAGACATGTATTTAAGTGAGGAGAGAAAACACGGCAAGTGGCCCAGGATGCGCCAAGTCAGCAGGCAGGAGCACAACCCGGGAGGCCAAAAATAAGACGTTGGCGAGGATCACCCTGCTCTCCGGAGCTGGCGACGTCTTACGGCCCGTGCGGAACACTCTATAATCACACTTTTGTTTTCCTGGTTGGAAGGTAGCAGAGCCCTGACTGTGGGCAGCCAGTAATGGTGACTCAGGGATATTTGCAAGGACACGGGGAACACCCCCAGAGTCATCTGGGGACATGCCCTGGTTCCCCCTGCTGGCCAGGGAGCCAGAAGTGCTGTCCCCATTGTAAAGGAGGAATTTCTGAAGTTTTCTTTGGAACCTTGGCAGAATTCTGAGGGATCTTTTGGAGGACACATGAGACTTTGGGTGTTTTTTGGGGGAAATTACTAAGAATTTTTTAAGCTTTATATCTATTTATGAATTAGTTCCTTTTCTCTTTTAGCTCCAAATTATATTTGTCTCTTGCTTGGATAGGACATTTGTTACCTTGCATAACATAATTCTCTAGAAAACAAACAATGACAATAATAACAACAGCTGGCATTTATTCAGCCCTTGTGACACGCCAGGTACTGGTCTCTCCGTGTATTTTTGTGTTCCATCGATCTAAGGTTCCATCGGTCCTTGGAGCGTTATTTATGTTCCACGCCACAGTGCGGCTGATTAACCCACGACACGCCGTCGACTTTAAGACTCACCCTCATTTCAGAAATGTTAAAATGGGAATGAATTTTCACTGTTTTAGAATCAATGAAATGCAGTAACTAATTCTGTTGTCATCCTTGCCTCACAGATGAGTAAACCGAGGGACAGAGAGATTGAGTAAATCTGCCCCCGCATCACACAGTGAGCGTGCAGTGGAGGTGGGATTTGAACCCAGAGTCAGGCTCCAAAGCCTGCAGTAACCACTGCACTCTATAGTGGCCAAGGAAGTGACATCTGCCCACAGGCAAGACACAAGGACACATAATAAAATAGGGAATGTTGGACTCCGCCTTGCACCCCTTTTCCTCACCACACCCAGGGCCAGTGGTCACCAGGTCCTGTTGTTGTCCCTTCCAAAAACTCCTCCTAAATCTTACTCCTCCTCTCACTCCCAGCAGCTGGCGCCCCAGTTCCATCCTTCCTCAGCACTTTCCTGCCCCCTGTTTGGACGATTGCAGTAGCCTCCAAGCTGTCACCCGCCTCCAATGCCCCCCACCCCCAACGTGTGCACTGGAATCGGAGTCATCTTCCTAGAACATGAGTCTGATCTTGTCGCTCTGCTCAGAAACTTCTGAGGGGTCCAGACCCTGGTGAGCATCTGTCCTAGCGCCTGCTCCACGGCAGGCTCAGTGCTGGGCTCGGCGGACACCAAGGTGGACAAACCCCAGCATGGTCCCACCTTCATGGAGGCCATGGACTCTTGGAGAAGCAGCGAGGTCCCTCAGGGGCAGTTACAACACAATGTGACAAATGCTTCAGCGAGGGCTGTGCTGTGCCCATGGAGGCACGGGGGAGGAGCGCCTGCGCGGGGGACCCGGGAGCCACTTTGTGAAGGATGTGCTGTCTAAGCCAGGACCTCCAGGATGTCAGGGAATTCCACAGGCAAAGGGTGGCTAGGATGTGCAGGCAGAAGGAACAGCACGTGCCAAGGCCCAGAGTAAAGGGAGAGGTTGGAGCGCTGAGTGTCAGAGGGGACACGGTCCCAGACGATCCTGGAGCAGCAGGCTGGGGGAGCTGGCAAGGCGCCTCTCTATGGGCCCCACACTTTTTCTTTAGCCTCAGCTCCCATCTCTTCCTCTTTCCACAAACCCCCCTGCAGCAGAGACCTGCTTCCTGAACAGGTTTCTTCCTCTGCACACATCTTCCACAGGCAGCTCCCGCAGCAGACTCATCCGTCAGCCCCCGCTGGAAGGCCACCTCCCAGTGACAATACCCCTGACCCTTGATTTAGTTTTCTAAGCTCTAAGCTGGGCAAAAGCAGCCTGGCAGTCTGGTCTCACATTCAACTGGGGGATTTTTGAGCATTTTGACAGAATTCAACTGAGTAAAAGCCAAAGTTTTTACAAAGGCCTGTAAGACCCCACACAGTTGTGACCACCTGCTGCCTCTCTGACCCTATCTTCTACTACCCCTCCCTTTGCCAACTTGCTTCAGCTACATGGGTCCACTTGCCGTTCCTTAAACCCCAGGACCTTTGCACTTGCTGTTGTCTGGTACAGCTTTTTTTCTCCCTTCTCTGCTCAACTCCCTTCTTCATCTTTTCATATTTTGCTCAAATATCACCTTCTCAGAGAGGCCCACACTAAAGACCCTATTTAAAATCATGGACCAAGCACAGTGGCTCATGTCTGTAGTCCCAGCTACTCAGGAGGCTGAGGTGAGAGGATCACATGAGCCCAGGAGTTCCTGGCTGCAGTGAGCTGTGATGAAGCCACTGCACTCCAGCCTGGGTGACAGAGCAAGACCCTGTCGCAAAAAATAAATAAATAAAATTAAATTAAAATAAATAAAATCATAACCCTCATCTCACACTGTTCCCGGCTTTATTTTTCTCCACAGGACTAACATCTTCAAGAGCTTATGTGATTCACTTATTTATTTGTTTACTGTCTGACTTTCCCACAAGAATGTGAGTTCCAGGAGGTCAGGGATTTGTGTCTGCCTGATTCATGCTGTGTCCCCAGCAACTAGCGCAGGGCCAGGCATACAGTAGGTGCTCAATAATTACTTGTTGGTTGAATGAATGGATTCTGAGTTCTATGTGCCTGGCAGGCTCTGCCCTGGGCACCGCGGAGGACAGAGATCTGGAGGAACACGGGTGCCCGCCAAGCTGGTTCCGGCGAGCAGTGGGACAGGTCCCTGACAGCCAGGTGAGCCCTGGGTGAATCACCACTAATGAGGTGGTGAGGGCCACGCCAAGCGGCTTCCCACACAGGCGGCCGACAGGTCACTGCCTGTCGCCAGGAAACTCCTCAGTAAGGATTGAACAGGACCCTGGGCTGGGGCGAGGCAGTCCCCGTCTCCCCTCGAGACCCCACCCATTCCTGAGGACTCACTGGGCTCACTGGGATCACCTGGGCCCCCCACCCTGCAGGCCTTGGCAAGGCACTGGTTTCTCAAGGTCGGCTGCGAGAAGATTTCCTTCCTAAAAGGAGTTTCGCTTGCTCAGTTCCACGCCCCTCCCGGGCAGGGCCTGTTTGTCAGCTAGCCCTGTCTGGGTCCCCGAGACTGCAGAGGGAGACCGCTGGGCCTAGCAAACCCTAGGACTCCCCCTGTGCAGCCCGTGGGAGGGTCTGTCCATCAGAGTTTGAGCGTATGGACAGGATCAACGGGGCTTAGTCAGCCTGAGTGGACCGTGTGGGGTAGCCTCCGTGGCCACATTCCACCTGCCCTGTTGGAGCCTGGGGCCACCAGAGAGCCCGCCCAAGCCCAGGCCAGATGACCATCCAGGGCAGGGCAGCATTGCCTCATCCGCAGAGTGGGGCAAAGCCTCCTGCCCTGTGGGTGGCTGCGGGGTCGGGGTGAGATCATGGGTGCATGCAGCGAGGAATGCAGGTGGGTAGCCAGGCCTCCACCGCAGCTCAGGGGAGGTGGCCCATGTGGCCGATGTCTGGGGAGGAGGCTGTCCAGGCCGTGTCCCACAGTGAACTTGGCCGGTCCCTCCCTTCCTCCCGGGTGGGACACTGGAGGCCTCGCCAAGTGCTCTTGCCCCAGAACCCAAATACCCGCTTGCTGGGTTGCCTCACCCCAGCCCTCGGTCCAGGTCTAAAATCACCTGCAGTTGTTCCCGTCACGTTAGTGCGAGGATAGCTTTCAGTGACTGTCACCAGATGTTCAAGGACCCCTCCTGGTGGCCAGGCAGTGTCCACTGGGTGGACACAAAGACGGCGAGGCAGAGCCCCATCTGGAGGAGGCACAGTCCTAGGGGGCAGTTGTGTAAATACACTTTGTGTGAAAACATCAGCAGGGCCCCCCCCATCTATGAAGTGCTCCTGTGGGGCTCAGAAAAAGGAGTGGTTGGTCTGGCAGGGGCGGGGGGCCGGGCAGACCCTTGGGGAGGAGCTGCGTTTGAGCAGGGCTGTCTTTGTGCCTTGCTGACCTGCATTTGTCGTTCAATCCTCACAGCAGCCCTGTGATGCAGCACAGGTATCATTGTGCCCATTTTATGGATGGTAAAACCAAGGTTCAAAGAGGTGAAGTGACTTGCCCAAGGCCTCAATGGTTGTCAGTGGCAGGGATTCAGGAGTTCCAGTTTCCTGACCCCCGTGCAGTGGACTTTCATGCCCTGCCTTGAGTTCCTTGCCGTGTTTGTGTGTTCATCTGTACAGCAAACACTGCCTGGGCACTCACTGTGTGCCCAGCACTATCTACAAGCTGGGACCTAGAGACAGTAAGGCACAGTCTGGAAGGGAAACCACACACATGTACCCAGACAGTGGAATCTTTCATTCAATTATCCACTCGGTAGATGTCCACCGAGCACCCACTGTGAGCCAGGCAGTACCCCAGGCAGTGAACATAACAAACAGTCCTGCCCCTGTGGAGGTTTCTTCTAGCGGAGGGCAGACAGTAACCAAATAAATGAGCAGTGCTCTGAAGGAACACACAGGGAAGGGAGTGGAGTGGCCTGGGGCTATTTTAGATGGGGTAGTTAGGGAAGGCCTTTCCAAAGTAGGTCATATTTGCTTGTGGTTGTTTTTGAGATGACATTTGAGCAGAGGAGCCCTGCAGATATCTGAAGAAATATGCCAGGCAGAGGGAATGGCAAGTGCAAAGGTCCTGAGGCAGGAATGTGCTTGGCGGTGCTCTGAGGAACATCAGGGAGCTGAGTAGGAGGGGGGGTGGTAGGAAGTGAGGTCAAGGAGCTAATGGGAGTGCAGGAGGCACGGACCCTAGAGGCCTTGTGGGTCATAGTGAGGTCTTTGCTCTTACCCGAGTGAGGTGGGAGCCTTTGGAAGGTTTTAAGCTGAGGATTGATCTGATCTGACCGAGGCTTTACAAGGATCTCTCTGGCTGCTACGGAGAACAGCTGTAGCAAGCGAGGGATGGGGGAGGCAGAGACAAAGAGGGGCACTGGGACATCCAGCTGAGAGGTGGCCAGGGTGATGGTGGCAGAGTGGGCAGCAGTGGTCACAGTGGGGACGTGCTTTGAAGGTGGCACCAACAGCACTCGCAGACAGACTGGACGTGGGATACGAGAGAAAGTGAAAGTGAGGGGCCAAGAGCAGTCCCGAGGGCGGCTCTGTGAGCGTGGCATGGGGCGCAGCACTGCCCGGGCTGACTGCCGTGGAGGCTGCACAGCGCTGGGCCCCTCGTCCTTTGCCGGGCCACTTGGGCCTCCTTGTTTAGTCGCAAAAGCTGTGATGTGGGCGAAGCAGGGTTTGCCAGGAGTTGGACAGAGCCGGCTGCCATCGCCCTTCCACCCCGGGTGGGACTTCAACCACTGGCACAACCTTTTTGGAAAGCAGTCTGTCAGTACGTACCCAGAGTCCTAGAACTCTCACGCCCTCTGACCCAGTGTGTCCCTTTCTAGGGGGTTCCGCTGGGGCAGCCACGAATGCAGGCAGTGCTTACGGCACCGAGCCCCTCACAAGGAGTTACTTAGAACAGCTAAAGAAGTAAAGAAATAGCCCGCACTTCCGACAGCGGGCAAGTGTTCGTGTCACGCAGACACAGCCTCGGACCTTGCACTGGACTGGCGCGCTGCCCTTGAACTCACGTTTCCTAAGAGTTTAATGTCGAGGACGAGCTTATGCTGCCATGTCGAGTGGATGCGACATTGTGTGTGAAGCAGACACACACACAAGAAAGAGAAATAGCCCAGTGGCCGTGGCAAGCGCTGGCAGTCCCAGCCACTCGGGAGGCTGAGGCGGGAGGGTCGCCCGAGCTCAGAAGTGTGAGGCCGCAGTGAGCTGTGATCGCGCCACTGCGCTGCAGCCTGGCGAGGGTGACACCTTGTGTTAAAAGAAGAAGGAGGAGAAAAGAACAAGAAATGGAATAATGCTGATTGTCTCCAAGACCGGATTTTGGATTACCGTTTTCATTTGCATCTTTACACTTTTCTGCATTGTACCAATGTTCTAAGGTGAACATACATTATCTTGAGGATAATCTGATTCAAAACTAGTGTTTAAAAAAGGAGAAAGGAAATGTGAGTTCCTGGAAGCTGAGGCACTGTGGAGGCCAAACTAGGAGTGAGAACCGACCAACCCGTCCCTTCCAGGGACAGACTGAGCCACACGGAGCCAGGTGCCCAGCCAGCTGGGGCCGCCTCCTCCCGCAGGGCCTGCGGGCTGCTGAGGGGAAAGGGCCAGCACGCTGACAGCTGTGTCAGGGAGAGCCGGGTCCAGGGGCCCCTCCTGCCCCCCCTGCATAGGGGTGTGTCCCCCTCCTTCGGCCCCCTGCAGCCCTTGGAGTTTGTTCCCCTACATCCTCCGCCTGAATTCTGTCCTCAGCCCACTGCCTTATGCCTTGTGTATAACCTGCGTGTCCCCCAGACCGCCTGTACATCCCATATACAGTGGTTCTCTGAGCGAGTGAGCTCCCCAGACAGCAGCATCAGCACCACCCAGGGACTTGTTGGAAGTGCAAATCCACAGGCCTCACCCAGACCTACTGAATCGGCAACTCGGGGAGGGGGGGGCAGAAATCTGTGTTTTAAAAAGCCCTCCAGGGCTAAAGTTTGAGAACCCTGCCTTATGGTAGGGCCCTACTGTGGCCCACGTTTTACATTGATCATTTCATTTTATAGATTGCCATGATTCCCACTTAGGCAAAGAAATGAGCTCAGAGAGGTTAAGGGACTTGCCCAAGGTCACACAGCCAGCTAGCGGCAGAGTGGCACTGTGAGCCCATGCCTTTTTTAACCTCTGTGCTCTGCAGCTGCCTGGACTTCAGGCTTTCTTGTTGGGTCCAGCTCGGTGGGGACACACAGACAGTCACCGGCATGAAATGGACTGGCGCTTTGGCTGTCTGGTTGGAAGGACAGACTGCGTCCCCACGAGCCCCAGGCAGATCTGACCCCCGAGGGAGGAGGAAGGTGGGCTCTGTGCGCCTGCTGAGGACCCTCCAGTCTTGACAGCCGGTGGCTGGCTGCGTGGACGGACCCGCAGAGGAGGGGCACAGCGCCACCTGCTGGCCAGAGGACGTCATTGGTGCTGCTGGGGGACAAACGCAGGGACCCGCAGACACACATCTCAGGGACATCATGGCAGGCGCGCACGTGTCTCCTCCCTCGCACGCGGGTGTACATATCCACACGTGGCTGTCTGGGCCTGTGGGCACGTGGGGCTCTCAGCCATAGGCCTGGCAGCTAGCACTCAATTCCCTCATTTATTTATTTATTTCCTCATGGAATGTTCACCGAGAGGTGTCAACTCCGCCATCATGGCCCCCTGGGAGCCTCCAGGCCGGGTGGTGGTCAAGAGGCTAGGCAATCACAAGGTGATGCGGACAAGAGCCCCCAGGGGATGTACCAGTGAGGTCACGGAGGCAGCCCCCCACATCAGGACTGGGGGTGGAGCGGGGGGCCTTCCCCAGGAGACCATGCCCTGGCCCGTCTCACAGGGTGAGCAGGACGGGGCTGGGCGAAGGAGGCAGGGGCTCCTCAGAGCGACACCCAGGGGAGGCGCTGGAGGGGAGAGCTGGGACCCCTGGCAAAGGGGCTTGTGCACAGGCTGCACAGGCTGGACTCTGTCCCCACAGGCAGTGGCCTGGGTCTGGTGCCACACCCTCCTGACACATTTGTACTAAAGCTTAGGATTCAGGACCCAGGAGTCTCTCAGCCCCTCTGGTCCTTGTGCACTGTCTCCCCTCGCTACAGCAGCTGCCGCTGTCTGGGACGGGGACAGGCACCCCCAACCCCAGAAAGGAGCTTGTTTTCAGTCTGGAAGTGAGCGAAGCAGACAGCAGCCACCATGAAGTCAAGCATCCTCATGTGCCCCGCAGAAGCCCTTTTTTCCACCTCACCAGGCCATCAGGGCAGCTCACGGGGTGTGTGAACCAGGCACCCACTCTCCCCCGCTGGAGGGTCAGCGCCTCTCTGAGGGACGGGAACCGGTGATGGACACAGCGGGGGATCTGGGACGTGGTCACTGGACGGTCTGCTTAGACGGCTGCTGGCGGCGGGGAGGGAAGCCTGGGCGGCTGAGGGACGGCAGGACAGCACAAAGACCCCCCCAATGGGAGTTGGTGCTGGAAACAAGGGCAACTCCTCAGTTCTGCCCACGGGCTCAGATGGAGGCTGTGACTTTGTCAGTGGCCGGTCCTCCTCCAGCCTGGCCCCCGGCCCGGCCCGGCCTGCGGTTTTCCTCAGCAGTGCAGCGGTGGCGGCTTCCGAGAAGCCCCACCAAGACTTTCCTGTCAGGGCAACTCCAAGTTCCTCTTACTGAGGAGGGGGAAGTGGTGGAGTTTCTCCTAAGGGCTTTCAGTTTCTTTCTAAGAAGGTGGGGTGTCCCAACCCCAGGGCGCTTGGCAGAGCCAAGCGTTAAAGGAAGAGGGGTTTGACTTCGGGGCTTTCCTCCCCCCAGTTCCAACCAGAGCTCAGTTATTGGGACCCATAGTGGAAATGAGACGCGTGTGTTCTACAGACCCCTCCCCACACCCCTTCCCTTCTCCCTCCTCCAGGGACGCACCCCTTGAACCCTCTCCCCGTCCTATCGACACACGCACACTCACACGCACACGTGGGCAGGAACACGGCCTGCTGCCCTCGGGGTCATCCGAGGTAGAAAACTTGCTTCCTCAACCCTCAGAGCCAAACTCCTCCGAGTCCTGCTTCCTCAGGCTCTGCTGAGGGACGGAAAATCTAACCCAAATGAAGAACTGACAGATGACATCAGGTAAGGCAGATTCCAGGCCAGGGACGTGCCCACACGGGAGGCCCAAAGCTTCTTCAGGACGACAAACCGTGGGGGCCAGAGAACTCCGAACACACCACCTTAAGAAGACCCTTACCACTGCCTCGGTGGCAAAGCGAATGTCCTTGCGTTCTTGTAACAATGGCCACCATTGACTGTAAGTGCTTATTGCTGCCAGGTCCTGGGCCACGCATTTCGCACCAGTTTCCTCCTATGATTCCCACAGTGAACCCACGACGAAGATACAATCACAAGCCCTGAAGTCAAGCCACCTGCCCAGCTCACACAGCCCCTGAGCCGGTTCTTCCTAGTAAGCCTCTTCTCAGAAAAGTGGGGAAGGAAGAGTATCAGACCCTCACAGGAGCTGGCTGGGAAGGTCTGGTCTCCAAGATCCCACGATTCTTGAAGCCAGCTGTGCTGTCTGAGAGCTGCAGAGCCAGCCATCGTGGCAGCACTAACGTGGCCAGGGCCCTCCCCAGAGCGTTATGAACTGTTATTGCCTTCTCTGTTTTCCTCTCAGAGGCGTTGTTTCAGGGTTTTTGCTTTGCCAACACACATGTTATGGGGACAGTGGGGGGATTCCCCCAAACCATGATGCTGTGAGTTCAAAAACATTTGCCTGGAGGTCCACATCTGTGTGACTCACACGTGGCAAGAGAACTCGCAGCTGCAGAGGGGAGGGGGCTGACCCAAACGAAATGGGCTATTTATAGGGTGGCCAGGTTTAGTAAACAGAGTGCCCAGTTAAATTTGAAGTTCAGATAAACAACAAATAATTTTTTTAGCATAAGCATGTCCCAAATGTTGCTGGCAACCTAGATACTCAGCACCTGGGGCAAAGCTCCAGCCTGCCCCCAGGCCTCAGCAGGCTGCTGCCAAAAGAAGAAGACAGCAAAAGCGAGGAGAAACCACTGACCCGGGATGAAGTCAAACCTGAGGGTCTCAGTGGTCAGGGAAGGGTGGAGACATCATGCTTCCAGGGCTCTCCCTGAGCAATCGCAAAGTCTCAGTCTCAGCCCAGGGCCGAGTTCTACATCCAAATCCCACAAAATGCAAGGATGCCCCTAAAGGTCACCCTTCCTTCTCTGGGTCTCAGTTTTCTTGTCTCTGCAATGGGGAGAAGGTTTGAATTCTGTGATGGCTAGTGACTCTCTTAGCCCTTGCCTTCTCCAGCCTAGTGGAAAATCTACTGGAAGCAAGAGAAGGTGTGAGCGAGCCAGCCAAGGAGCAGGTTTAGAGAGGAGGAAGAGGCCAGGTCTGCATGGAAATGTGCCACCCACCCTACCGTACAGCACCACAAGGAGACTGGGCCATTGCACTGGACACTGGGTGCTTTGAAGGCTCCCCTGGGTCAGGCACACCAGTGCATGCTGGGACCTCCTCAGAAGGGGCTCTGGGATGGCCCGCAGCTGGGTCTGTGGCCACGGTGCCCCAGGCCATGGGCAGCATTTCCCAGGCCACCTGAGCCATGGAAGGAAGGGGATCATTATTAGCTCCAAAATTAGAACAGTATATTGTAAGAATGACATTATTTTTTTTTACCATTGGTAGCAAATGCATTTTATTTTCATTTTATTGAGATTTTCAACAGCTGCCATTTAGTTTGTATAGCAAATTTTTTACAAAGTAACTTTTTTCCATTTTTGATATTTTTATGAAAATTATTTTCTTCACTTTTAAAGCCTTGTCCCTCCCCCAAAGAAGGATTAATAACTACCTACCATGTAATGATTATTTAGGAAAAAACCGAAAGCAAAAACAGCTTTTAAACACTTGTGAAACAGGGATAAGGGTCAAAAGTCCAGACTTTCTGGGCCCGTTGGAGGTGCCGTGGGCACTTCACCATCCACTCCCGCAGCTGGGCAGCCACGCACAGCCCCTCTGGGCTTCTTGTACCACGAGCTCCACCATCTCTCCCTTCTCTGCCTTTGCTGTGGGCCCCCTTCCCTCGAATCTGTACACCAAAGTCACCACAATCTTCAATGCATGTTTAGCTCTGGAAATGGAGACATAATACTCAGAAGTTCAGAGATTTCCCCATCCAGTCTGAGGGAGGGGAAAGATACCCAGTATGGCACTGATGGTTTCACTTTCTTATCCTCTCAAACACAATGCTCAGACTCATTAAAGGGATTTATCAGGTGTGTTAAAATCCTGACGTGTCGTAGCACAAAAGTTCCTTATGAAAAAGAAGTTGCAAAATTATTTTTAAAATTCTGCAGCAGTTCAGGCTCCTTACGTGGAGCTTGGGATGACAAAGCAGGTTCTGACAAACAGTTCTTTTGACATGCACAGCAGCTTCCCCTACAAGTCCTATGTTCGAGGGTTCCATTTAGACCACAAGAGATTGAAATCCAAGTTTAAAAGGGTCTCTGCTGACAAAATGTGGTTATCTATCAATGAGATACTACTTAGCAATGAAAGGAATTACCAAAACACGTTACATGTCATGGATGAACCTCAAAAATATTATGCTAAGTGAAAAAAGCCAGGTGCAAGAGACCACATATTTTATGACTCCACTGATAGGAAATGTGAAGGAAAGGCAAGAATGACATTATTAAATGCCTACAAAATGTTGTTGACTAGGCAATCGCAACTGAACACCTGTAGCTTATGTGAATTATATGTGATGTGGCCTGTGGGTGCGCTCGAATGTATTTGACACACGGAAGCTCTCAGACTGGAGAGTAAGAATGGCCAAGGCCTTTAGGCCCCGTGGAGGACAGTCCAGGGCCTTGGAGATGGTGAATTCCCTCCAGACCAGCAGCCACATTCCAGGGTCCCATGGCGGCGGGGGTGGTGTGAGGGGGTGAGCTTTAGCTGCCAGACCCTCTGGGAATAGAGATGGGGGCTGGTCTGGGAGGCAGAAAAGCTCCCTCCTAGAGGAGTGTCAGCCAGACTAAAGTGGGGCCCAAATGGTCCCTGAAAAGGGAACCGTTGAGAGAGGGCAGGGCCTCAGGGCCAGGGGACTGTGGCCACACCAGGAATGGAGTCCCAGGTGATGCAAACTGGTTGGGGCGGTGGGATTAACTTCTAGACCTCTGCCTCTAACCTACAGCCTTCAGCAGAGGCACCTGGGGTCTGGGGGTGCCCAAGGCCCCAATAATCACCATCGGCTCCATACCTCAGAGCCACTACAACAAGATAATATTCTTTTCTTTGCAGAATGGACATTTTCTCCATCTTATATTAAGCATACATAAAGAGCGTCTCTAGGAAACTCGCTGTCTTAATTTGTTGGGGCTGCCATAACAAAGTCCACAGGCGAGGTGGTTAAACAACAGAAATTTATTTTTCACAGAGCTGGGGGCTAGAAGTCTGTGATCAAGGTGTCGGCAGGGCCGGATCCTGAAGCCTCTCTCCCTGGCTCACAGGTGGCCACCTTCTCTGTCTTCTCGTGGTCTTTCCCCGGGATGTCTGTGTCCTTGTTTCCTCCTCTTCAAAGGACACCGGTTGCATTGGATTAGGGCCCACCCATATGGCCTCATTTTCCCTTAATTACCTCTCTAATGATCATATCTTTAGATACAGTCAGAGGTACGGGGGGTCAGGACTTCAACGCAAGAATTGGGGGACACAACTCCGCTCCTGACACTGGGCGATTTGTAACCCGCGATGTAAGCGCAGGCTGCGGGCTGGCTTTGCAAATGCAGCTTGGATACGTGTCCCAAGACCACTCCAGGGAAATTCTGGAGCCTCCCCTGCCCACCAGTTGTGACCAGGGGTAGTTCGGGATGCACCTACAAACAGGATGTCCCCTCTGGACACGGCCGCCACCGGCCAGCCAGGCTGGAGGGGTCAGGGTTGTGACGGAAATGTTGGGACCTCTTTGAACAGGGCTGGCAGCTCTCTCTGACCGATGATATATGTCTGGCAGTCTTTGTCCTTGAAAAACTCTGTCCTCTTTAAAAACAAATTTTGAATTCTCTATCTGGAGCTGCTATTTATAGGATCATCTATGAATCCTTTTTTAAAAAAAGACAAACTTTTAGCGTTTGTGTTTTTACAAAGAAGCACATGTTTATTGTTGAAAACACAGACGAAAAAGAAGAAAACAAAATCAACAATAATTGAACCTCCCATAGATAATCACCGTTAACATTTTGGTTTCAATATCTGCCTTTCTCTCTGGGTCTTAATCTACATCTCAATCTACATTTATATAATTCAGTTGACTTTAAAGATCAGATTGCGTGGTGCAATTTCATAACTTCTTATCAATGACAAGCTCGTGATCACTTCACAGGGCATGGAATCATTTTCCACGAAGTCGTTCAAAACGGAGGCAGAGTATGAAAGTGCCATAAGCTGTTCAATGAAATTTCCTACTGTTGAATAATCGGGTTGTTTTACCTTTCTCATGATATTAAATAAACCCATGATAATATCCTTTTAGCTAAATCTTTGCCTTGATAATTACTAAGGATAAATTCCAAGAAGTGAAACTTCCGAGATGAAGAGAAAGCATTATTTAAAATTTTTGACTTTTATTTATTTTTGAATAAATAGCGTGTATCTATATACTCACTTTATAAAATAAATGAGTATTCTCTCTCTATATATGCATATGTACATATATACATGTATCTTTACACCTGTATGAATATATATAACATCCTTTCACAAATGGTAGTTGCTATGGTTTGAATGTGTCCCCTAAGTCCATGTGTTGAAAACTTAATCCCAATGCAACAGTGTTGGGATGCGGGATCTAACTAGTGTTGGATGTGAGGGTGATTAGGTCACGAGGGCTCTGCTGTCATGAAAGGATTAGCATCATCCTCACGGGACTGGGTTGGTTATTTCAAGAGTGGGCTTATGAAAGGACGTCAAGCCCCCTCTTGCTCCTCTCTTGCCCCTCTCTTGCCGTTCCACCGTCCACCATGGGATGATGCAGGGTGAAGGCCATCACTAGGTGGATGCTGGCACCACGCTCTTAAGCTTCCCAGCCTCGAGAACCATGCGCCAAATAAATTTCTTTTATTTATAAATTACCCATTCTTTGGTATTCTGTTATAGCAACACAAAGTAGACTAAGACAATTGTATCCTCTATACTACTCTGTCCTTTGCATTTCTCACTAACAAATTATCTTGGAGAGCTTTCCAAGTCAGTACTGTATAGTATTTCATTATATGCATATACTGAAATATATCTACTAGCTCCCTACTGGTAAACATATAGGTTGTGTATTAGTTATATTTGGCTATATAACAAATTACCCCAAAACTCAGTGACCTAGGACAACAATAAAAATTCGTTTTCTCTGTGGTCTCGGTTGGTCAGAGATTTAAGTAGTGGCTGGGTGTGCTGGCTCACACTTACAATCCCAGCACTTTGGGAGGTTTAGGAGGGAGGATCACTTGAGCCCAGGAGGTCAAGACCAGCCTGAGCAACATAGCATGATCTCACCTCTTTAAAAAGAAAAGAAATACATTAAAAAAGAGAAATTTGAGGATTCACCTAAGCAGTTCTCACTCAGGGCCTCCCCTGTGGCTGCAGGCAGATGCTGACTGAGGCTGAAGTCGTCCAATGGCTCAGCCGGGACTGGAGGATCCTTTTCTAAGGTTATGCACTCAAATCGCTGGAAGGCAGGTGCTGGCTGTAGGCCGGAGGCCTCAGTTCCTCTCCACCTGGACCTCTCCACAGAGCTGCTTGAGTGTCCTCAGGACGTGGTGCTGGCTTTCTGCAATGCAAGCTGTCCAAGAGGCCAAGGTAGAAGCTACAGGGCCTTTTATAACCTAGCCTTGGAAGTCACACACCTTTGCTCCCACTGTATTCTACTGGTTGTCAACCACAAAGATCTGCCCAAGTTCAAGGGAAAGGACCTCTTAATGGAAGGTGCCAACATCACATGGTAAGAAGAGAACATGATATATTGAGGCTCCCATCTTTAGAAAATGCCATCTGCCATAAGTCATTTCCAGTATTTCACTATTACCGAAAATTGTTGGTGAGTACATTTTTAAGACCTTTGACATGTATTGCCAAATTCCCCCTAAAAAAAGTAGTACTTCCCTCTGAAAAAAATAAAAATAAAAGTGAAAATACAAAGTTGTACTAATTTAAACTCCAACCACTGGCAATTGAGAAAGTCCAGTTCTCCATATCCTTAGTAGTACTAAGTTTGTCTTTTAAAAATCTTTGCCAATTTGATATGCAAGAAATGGTGTCTCATTGTCTTGAGAAAATTCCCTCTAATACAGCGGAAGGCCTGAATTTGAGTATCAGTATCTGCATTAGTTTGCTAGGGCTGCCATAAGAAAATACCACAAACTGGGGGGTTTAAATGGAAATTTGTTTTCTCATCATTATGGAGGCTGGAAGTTCAAGATCAAGGTGTCAGCAGGTTTGGTTTCTCCTGAGGCCTCTGTCCTTGACTTGCAGATACCTGCCTTCTTGCTGCGCCTCACTTGGCCCTTCCTCTGTGCACACACATCTCTGGTGTCTCTTATTCTTCTTATAAGGGCACTAGTCATACTTGGTTAAGGTTCCACCCTTATGACCTCATTTAACCTTAATTACCTGTTTAAAGGTCCTATCTCCAAATACAACCACACTGGGGGTTAAGGCTTCAACATATAAATTTGCGGGGGGGATACAATTCAGTCTATAAGAGCATCTATATTGACTTGCTAAATAATCCTGGGACAGTCACATCTCTCTCTGAGCCTCAGTTTTCTGGTCTGTTTAATGAGGATATACCACATTTCTTCTTCCTCTTCCTCACTGGATTACCATGACAATTAAATTAGACAGTAGTGTGAAGGGATTCTGGAGAGCCCCTTATTAACACATAAGATGTTTGTAGTTCTAGGTCTCAATTCTGAGTTTACATAACATAAGATAGACTTGTGCAGTAAATTTATAGTGCAGAAGGATGTAGCAGTTATCTACTGCTGTGTAACAAACCATCCCAAAACTCAGTGACTTATAACAGCAGTGCACTGTTTCCCTCAGTTCCATGGGCTGGCCAGATGGGTCCTCTGCTGGTCTCGCTCGGGCAGCCGCAGTCTGCTGATGGCCTGGCTGGGCTGCCTGGGCCTCTCTCTGCCTGGCAGGCAGGGCTCTTCACATGATGGTGGAGGTGCTCCAGAAGCGTCGCGCAGGACCCAGCCTCCAAAGTCGCACAGCATCACTTCCGGCGCATCCTACTGGTCAGAGCAAGTCGCAAGCCAACCCAGACTCAAGGGGAGGTGGGATAGATTCCACCCTGTGATAGCAGAAGCAGCAAAGTCACGGTGCACAGGGGCATGGGCACAGGGGCGTGATTCTGTCGGGGGCCGTTATCATCATGACTCTCCACAGGGACCCCGTGCAAAGCTCACCTGCACCTGCCCCACGCGGAGTCGGCATGCCCTGCACGTGCACCCGGAGACCAGTGAGCTTTGACCTTACCCTTAGCAAACTTGCTCCTGACCCCAGTGTCAGCCAGGCCAGCTCCGAAGCCCTGCTTGCTGGCTGTGACTCAGGTTTGGAGCCCTGTTCCTGCCCCTCGGCCCTGCTGCTGCCTCTGAGGCCTGGTTTGGGTCACGCTGCCAGCCTTCCCACTCCGGACTGGCACCCACCCTGCTTCCTGGAACTCACAGCCCAAGCCCAGCCCCTCAGTTGCCGTCTGGCAACGCCAGCCCTGCCCTCCCTGACAGGAAGTTCATGTAACACCCGCGGATTCTCCTGACCAACTTCCTAAGAAAACGGCTCAATACATCTAAAAGGGCAAAATTGTTCCTTCCACTTTTACTGACCTCAGCCTAGTAAGCTCCAGTAATTCAGGCCTTTGAGAAATTCCACAGGTTACGCTGCAAATGTTAGTCACTTTGTTTTTGGTCTTTCGCACATGTTCTTTAGAGCCCGTGAGTTGTCGAGAATACAAACCTTTGCTGTTGTTATTGATAAGAGCTATAAAGGAAAAGATAATATCAAGAAGGCAGAATCTCACAGAATGGTTTATTGAGAGGGCTGCCAAAAGTTAACATGAATCACATTTTCCTAATTGAATTGTATTTTTTTAACAGGTTCAGAAGGTATGAATTGTAGTTTTCGATGTAGTAGCTGAACTCTCTGCCTAAAGGTCTTCAAAGGGTTGTAAGGCAGAGCATAGAAATTGTTTGGTAATGAAGGTTTGAATTGTTTATAAACTAAGTTTTTTGTAAGGGGCAGCTTTTTGATAAAGATATTAATTTACTAATTATTAAAATGATTCTAGCATTTTAAATGTATAGTTAAGTGAAAAAACAAGGTACACTGCAATTGACTAGTTAGGTACCTTTTGTGTAAACAGGGAAGACAACAATATTAATATAAGTGTTTGTATCTCCTTTCTTTGGAACTATCCACAAGAAACCACTTATATTGACTCAAGGGAGAAAAACATGAGTGTCTGACAGCAGAATGGGAGGGAGATTTTTTCAGTTTACAATTTCTACTTTCTGAATTCGTGCCATGTAAACGTATTGCTTATTCCAAAATAAATCAATAATGTGGGGATGGGTATTGACTGGCAGGGGGCATCAAGGAGTCCTCTAGGGTCCTGGGAATATTCTGGATCTTGGTGATTGTGGGTGAACACATGCGAAAAGTCATCAATCCATACACTGAAGATCTGTGCACTTTGGCTGGTCATGGTGGCTCATACCTGTAATCCCAGCACTTTGGGAGGCCAAAGCAGGAGGATCCCTTGAGCCCAGGAGTTTGAGAGCAGCCTGAGCAACACAGTGAGACCCCATCTCTACAAAAAATAGAAAAATTAGCCTGGTGTCGTGATGCACACCTGTAGTCCCAGATACTCAGGGGGCTGAGGCAATGGGATCATTTGAGCCCCGAAGTTTGAGGTTGCAGTGAGCTATGTTGATGCCACTGCACTCCAGCCTGGACAACAGAGGGGCAAGACCCTGTCTCAAAAAAAAAAAAAACCAAAAATTTTGTGCACTTTAATATAAGTTATACTTCAAAAAAGTGATGTCCTTTGAGGAAAAACTGCAATACATTCAGCCCTCCATATCCGTGGGTTCCACATCCATGGATTTAACCAATAACTAATTGAAAATATATATATATTTTTAATGGATGTTTGCATCGGTACTGAAAACATACAGATCTTTTTTCTTGTCATTATTCCCTAAACAATAAAGTACAACTCCTTATACATCATTTACATTATATTGGGTATTATAAGTAGTTTAGAAATGATTTGAAGTCCACAGGAGGATGTGCACGGGTTATATGCAAATACCACACATTTTATATCAGAGACTTGAGCATCCATGGATTTGGGTATCTGGGGGAAGGGATCCTGGAGCCAATCCCCCATGGACACCAAGGGATCAATTGTATATCAAAAATAATTTTTAAAAAATAAAAAGTCAGACCAGGATATATTGCTTTGCTCCACAAAAATAGATGTGTTCTGAAAAGTTTACTCAAACCAGTTTCTAGACAGTGAAACATAACTTCCAATTAGCTTCCATGATAACGTCTAGATGCATTCATGCACTCACTGCATTCAATGAGCAGTGGTGTCGTCCTGCATTAGAAGCCTGCTAGGGCGAACCCTCCCATTCTCCAAGTCTGGGCTTGAGGATAGAAAGAGAAAAGGAGAGGTGAGCTGAGTCTTCTGCAAGACTCGGAAGTAAGAGCCAGCAGGGCGCAGAGGGAGAGCAGCACTGACTGCTCTGCGTCCGGAGCTTGCTGGCGCTACGCATTCTGGGTCAACAGAGGCAGACAGAGAATTCTGAGAGGCAAGGGAGAAAATAAACGTCAGAAAAACAGCACCGTATACTAATAATCCACCCATTCGCTGAGCATTTTACCACTTTCAGAGCCCTTTTACACCCTTATATCATTTGACCTTGAAACAGCCCTGTGAACGGATGGGGCACATGTTGGTTGTCTCATTTTATGAATAAAGAAGGAAGCTGGGACTTAGAGAGTGAAGTCACAGGAGACGCCAGAGCCAGTACTCAAACCTATGTTTTAAAACTCTAAGCCTGATGTGCTTATCGCTGTTTTCCAGAGAAGTCACAGAGCACGCAGAGTCAGCTCTGCCTTCCCTGTTTATCAGCTGTATGATTCGGGGCAAGTTGCTGAACCTCTCTGTGCCTCCCTGTTCTCATTTGTTCAATGGCACTGATACAAGGATTAAATGAGCCAATACATAGAAAGCATGTAGTAAGTGCTCATTAAAAATGAGCTCTTGTTTTTATTTTCAGAGAACAGAAAGCAGGACATAAGGAGAAAGGCAAAGATGAGAAATAGAATCATAGAGACAAGAGGGCAAGAAGAAAAAGTCACAGGCAAAAATGGCCCCAGCATGCCAATGCTCAGCTCCCCCAGCAGTAAGGACAGGAGTGGGAGGACCAGGCAGAGGCCAGGGTCAGGCCAGCAGCACCGTGGGCAGGTGCCTCACCCCTCACCTTGGCCTTCAACCTGCAGAAGTTCACTGTTTCCATAGGCCCAAATCCAGCTGGCAGCAGGCCCAGGAAACAGCGCGAGGGCGGGCAGGGGAGAAAGAGGTGGATGAGGCATCTGGCCACCCTCGGGGTGTGTGGTCTGATTGTAAGATCAAGATGTGGCTTCCCTCAGCCTCCTCAGAATGCCAGGCTCCGTGTCCAGCCGTGAGCTGGTCAAAATGTCATGACCAGCTCTTTGTTGGGGGATGGAAGGCCAGAGGGCTGATTTGCCAATTTCCATGGTGGAAACACTCTCACTACAGCCAATTTCGAAAAGAAGCAAGGCCTGGAGTCCAGCCACAAGGGAGGGACAGGCCACGATAAAGTAAGGACGAAGGTGTGGGCCGTGGTCAGAGTTCGGAGACCCGTGTCCCGGTCCCTGAGAGAGTCCACAGAGGTGCTCCATGACCTTGGACATATCGTTTTACCTCTCTGAGCTCCAGTCACCTCCACAGAGGAAAAATGACACCTGCTGTGCTGGCAGCAGACAGCGCGGCCCAGCCAGGTGGTGCTCTTCGAGCACGTGCTCTGTGCTGAGCCCTGGGGGGCAGACTGAGCGGAAGAGGACCGTGCGAGGGAGCAGGCAGACATTGGACAGCACGCATGGTCGCCTCGCCGTAGCCGGGCCACCCATTCTGTCTGCCGGTCCCCGGATCTCTGTTGAGGGACACTGCCGGCCGGACACTGGAAAACAGCAGTGAGCGAGGGACTTGGTGCTGCCCTCAGGGAACTTGTGTTTAGTGGTGGAGACAGATGCTAATGAAACAAACACCAAGTAGATAAAGCAGTGTCATGTCGGCGGGACTGTTATAAAGGGACGTAATCAGGGGACACAGAGTGGCAAGGAGCACGAGCTGGGGTGGCGGGCTGGGGACACCTCTCTGAGGAGGGCTATGGAGGCGGAGACCTGAGCACCGTGAGGGGGTTCCTGGGGAGAGTTTCCAGCCAAAGGAGCAGCAGGTGCAAAGGCCCTGAGGCGGAAGCTGCTGCGGGAGAGGCGTGAGGCCGGGTGCGGGGAGGACAGAGGCCCCGCGCGGGCATGGACCAGGTTTCAGACTGAGAAGCAGCTGTGCGGAGAGTGGCCGCCAGGGTTGGGCGTGGGCGCGAGGAGGCTGCCGGGAGGTTGGCGACCCCCACCCCCACCCCCACCATGACACCGGAGGGACCAGAGCGGTGGATGTCAGAGGCGCGAGGTGCGAGGAGGGGTTAGGGTTCATCCCGGGAATGCGGGAATGCACGTGAAGAGCAGAGCTGTCTAGCGCCACCCCCAGTCCTCTGACTCCCGCTGGGCTGGGAGCCGCCCTGCATCGCCTCGCTTGGCTTTCAGACCACTGCCTGCAAGCAGGCGCTGCTCCATCAATTCACGACGAACAAACGGGGCTCAGAGAGGTCGCCTGCCGTGCCTGAGGCCCCGCCCCAAGTCCTCCACAAAGCCGAGGGTGGAGCTTTTCAAGATATAAAGCGCGTGTCCTTCCCATGATATCGCCTGCCCCTCGGATTTTGAAAGTCTTAGCATACTACCTGGCACATAGCAGGTGCTTACGTGATCACCATGTGCAAAATATTCACTATTAAAGGCCTTGTTTCTTTATATTTGTAAACTTTTAAAGGTTTGTGAGCACTAGCCACCCACCAGAATGTCTAAAATTAAAAAAACAAAAACAAAAACCCTGACCGTACCAAACACCGAGAGCAGCGGGAATGCTCACTCGTTGTTGGCCGGAATGCGAGACGGCACAGCCAGTCTGGAAAACGGCGTGGCAGAGTCTGACAAAGTCAATCACACACTCGCCATACGACCCAGTGGCCCAGTCCTAGGTATTTACTCAACAGAAAAGAAAATGTGTGCTCACTCGAAAACCTGAACGTGAGCGTCTGTCGCTCATAGCAGCATTATTCATAATTGCCCCAAGCTGGAAATAACCACGCGTCCCTAGTGGGTAAATGGATGAACAAACAGCAGTACCCACCCAGACCATGGAATGCTACTCTGCAATGAAAAGGGATGAGCTACTGGCACGTGACAAAATGCACGAACCCACCCTGCCCTCCGCGAGCCAGCTGCCTCGCAATCACTGGTGAGCTTCCAGAATGCTGGTGCTGCGGCCCCAGCCCCGGGATTCTGATTTAATGGGCAGAGGGTACATCCTGGGAATTGGGGTTTTTTCCAGAAACTTTCCAGGTAATTCCAATGGTAGGCCATTGGAGCTCTGACCTCCCTGAGAGCTGGGACTAGGATTTACTCAACTTTGTATCCCCAGATACTCAATAAACGTTTGCAGGGCAGCAAACAGAGGCAGGCGGCACAGTGTGAAAAGAGTTGATAGTGACCACAAATGCCTACTGGGCGGTCACCATGTGGTCACCACTGTCTGAGCACTGGACACAGTCATTCAGTTGACACCGCCCAGTCCCCAGGGAGGTGGGACCATGGTCACTCCCTTTTGACAAGTGAGGAAACCTGGCACAGAGTGGCAAGAGCCTTCCCCAAGACAGCACAGCCAGGAAATGGCAGAGCTGGTGGGGCTGACCCAGGAGGCACGGTGGCCATCGGGAGACACTGCCCTCACTGCCGGCTGGGGCCAGATCTGGGAGTCTCTCGGGCTTGGGTTTGAATCTGGCTTCATTACTTATTGGCTGGGTGACTTTGGACAAAATATTTCACCTTGCTTGTCTTCGTCGTCCTCATCTGTAAATGTGGACACGGTGAAATTAGATGGCGCATGCCAAGTGCTCGCTGCGGCGTCAACGCTCAGTTAATAGCAGCGCTGACAAATGCAGGAAGCAGCAAATGACCGAGCGAAGGAAGCCTGGCTGCTGGCGGCAGGGCCAGCTCCTGCGGCTGAGGAAGGGAGACGCTCCCGGAGGGAAGGGAGCGGGAGGCGAGGTCCTCTCCCAGCTGTCCCGGTCCACCGGGCCCTCAAGAGATGCCCCCCACATGACAGCCCTCCTCCCTCCAGTGAGCTCTCGCTCCAGGGTGCGGTGCGGGGCACCAGAGCCTCCAGACTGCTGGGGAAGCCTCCAGCTTCTTAGAAGTGAGGACTTTGGTAGTAAAAATGAGAGGCCCTTAGAGTCTTTGCTGCCTGGTGGGGCCTGAGCCCAGGACGCGCAGTGTCATCACATGAGTGCACCCACAGCGAGGTGCTGCCAGGGAGGTCGGGGCGTCCCCAGTCACGCAGGCCCCCAGGCCTGAGCCCCCTGGCGGCCGCTCTCTGCGCAGCTGCTTCTCAGTCTGAAGCCTGGTCCGGGACCGCGGGGCCTCCGTCCTCCCCGCTCTCCCTGAGCCAGCAGCTCCCAGAAGTGCCTCGAGTGCTCCACATCCACGGCTTTCTGGTGCGCCCTGAGCTCTGCCTCCCCTCGTCACTGCGCCTTTCCCTGTCTCCACACCTGTTCGTGGACTACATGGCCCGAGTCCTGCCGAGTGCTGCCAGGCCGCGGGCACACACCTCTGGCCTCCGGGCGCTCATGGTAGTCCCCAAGGAAGGCCGGCAGGACAGGTGAGTCCTCCTTCCATCCTTCCTTTCTTTCCCCCTTATGGGAAAAGTATTTCTGTTCTTGGGATTATAGAGGTAATACACGACATTGAAAAAAAAATTCAAATACCACAGAAGCATCTAAAGAAGAAAGCAAAACCACCACTCTTCAACTGTCTTGTGCATCCTTTTCAATGAAGCAGATACAAAATATCTCTATCCAAGCAGAATGGAACATTCCACAGCACAATGGTTGGGAATGCCGCCCCTTCTACCCCAAGCTGTGCGACCGCAAGCAAGTTACTAGACCATCCACACCTCGGTTTCCTCATCTGTAGAATGAGGATCATAATATATTAGGTTGGTGCAAAAGTAATTGTGGGTTTGGACCTTGAATTTTAAATCATTATAACTAGGCTCAAACATGTCTTTATTAATCAAAATAAGAGCCATTACAATCAACACATTTTTGCCAATGAGCAATACGTTTGTTCATTCCTGTAGTGTAAAAATCTGTGCTTCAGGATTCCACGCACTCTTGGAAAGAATTTTGTGCATCCTGCTGGTTGTGGAGGCGTTTTCCCTGCAAAAAGTTGTCAAGATGCTTGAAGAAGTGGTAGTTGGTTGGCGAGAGGTCAGGTGAATATGGCGGATGAGGCAAAACTTTGTAGCCCAATTCGTTCAATTTTTGAAGCATTGGTTGTCATGGAGAAGAATTGGGCCCTTTATGTTGACCAATGCTGGCTGCAGGCATTGCAGTTTTGGGTCATCTCATTGATTTAATGAGCATACTTCTCAGATGTAACGGTTTTGCCGAGATGCAGAAAGCTATAGTGGATCAGACCGGCAGCAGAACATCAAACAGTGACCATGATCTTTTTTTGGTGCAAGTTTGGCTTTGGGAAGTGCTTTGGAGCTTCTTCTCAGTCCAACCACTGAGCTGGTCATCGCTGGTTGCCGTATAAAATCCACTTTGCGTCACACATCACAATCTGATGGAGAAAGGTTCATTATTGCGCACAAGAGAGAAGACGACACTTCAAAACAATTTTTTTGATTTTCGGTCAGCTCATGAGGCACCCACTTATCGAGCTTTCTCACCTTTCCAATGGTCGACGTTGAATTCTTCGGCAATCTCTCGTGTAGTTGTAAGAGGATCAGCTTCAATGATTGCTCTCAGTTGGTCGTTGTCAACTTCCGACGGCCAGCCACTGCGCTCCTCATCTTTAAGGCTCTCGTCTCCTTTGCAAAACTTCTTGAACCACCACTGCACTATACGTTCCTTAGCAGTTCCTGGGCCAACTGCACTGTTGATGTTGCAAGTTTCTGCTGTTTTTTGAACCATTTTGAACGCTAATAAGAAAATCTCTCGAATTTGCTTTTTATCTAACATCATTTCCGTAGTCTAAATAAATATAAAATAAATGGCAAGCAGTAAATCATTAGCAAAAAAAATAAAGCGAGAAATGTGCATTAAAATGATGTATAACATAACCATATTTATTTAAGAATGTATTCCAATATCAAACAGCAAATGTCAACAATTCCAAAACCGCAATTACTTTTGCACCAAGCTAATAATATTTATTCCTAATGTTATTAAGAATTAAATGAAATAGGGAGCATATATATTCAGGGCAACTTAAATCTGTTTTCCAGGTTAAAAAAATTTAAGGAAGAATTAAACAAAATAATCTCTACTGAGGCCTTAGTACAGTGCTTGGCCCTCCTGAGTGTGTGAGAACGTCACCTCCTCCTGTAGCTATGACTCACTTCACAAGTCACAGGCCTCTTTCCGCGTC
Source organism: Indri indri (assembly GCA_004363605.1). Classification (NCBI taxonomy): domain Eukaryota; kingdom Metazoa; phylum Chordata; class Mammalia; order Primates; family Indriidae; genus Indri; species Indri indri. The sequence goes on along the minus strand of RJWJ010001552.1, from coordinate 99,960 downwards.
AACACATTAAGGTCTAAGGCTTCTTGTTAAATGGTCGCATAGTTCTCCACTGCGTGAATTCGTCAGAACTTATCTAACGAGTTCCTCTTTGATGGGCATGGTTTTCTTCAATGAATCTCCTTTACGGATATTTCTGCACCTTCCGGTTTGGGGATTACTGTAAATAACGCGCCGTGAACACCTCGTGCATGAGTCTTGTGGTACTGGGCTGTTTCCGCGGAGTAAACTCTCAGAATTGTAACCGCAGGTCAAAGGGTGTACGGGTGGAACGAACGCTGGGTGCGCATAGTATGTGGGGCTGTACAGTTAGAATGTTGGGGTGCTCACTGCCCTTGGGCCCCTTCTTCTCCTGTCTCAGTCACGCTGTAAATCCCTTCTGCAGGGTGCCAGCCCCAGCCCAGGCCCGCTCCCTGAGCTCAGGTTCCCATCAGCTTGACGCGGCCGTCCCTGGCGGGCACCTCAGCTGAGTCTCGTCCACATCAGAGCTCTGGTGTTTGCTGCTCCCCAGCCTGCTCCGTCCACCGTCTTCTCACTCGGGTAGTGGCAGCTCCATCCTCATGTGCTCAGGTCAGAGGCCTTGGTGTCGCCTGTGGCTCTCTCCTTCTCCCCCACCATGCTCCCTCCGTAAGGGGATCCTGTCCACTCTACCTTCAGAATAAATCCAGAATCTGACCCCTTCTCACCACCTTCGCTGTTCCAGCCCTGGTCCAGGCCAGCACCTCTTCTGCCTGGATTGTAGTGACAGCCTCCTAACTGCTTCCACCCTCGCCCCCGTTCTGTTTCAGCAAGCAGCGGGAGGGAGCCTGCTACACCCCATCTCACTCACAGCCGTCGGAGGGCCCCCACATCTGCCTCTTCCACCCCTGCCCTCAGTGATGATCTGATGTCCTCACCTGTGGGCTCCCCCTAGCACCCTGCTCCAGCCACACTGACCTTCCCACTGTTCTTTGCATGTACTAGGCAGGCTGCTGCCACAGGACCTTTGCATGCGCTGTCCCTGCCACCTGGAGTGCTCTTCCCCCAGTATCTGCATGACTGCCTGCCTTACTTCTTTTATTGATGTTGTTTTCAAACATCAGCATCCTTCTGCCAGGGTGACCAGGTGTCCCAATGTGCCTGAAGTGGAGGGGTTTCCTGGGACTTGGGACTTTCAGTTTTAAAGCTAGGAACGTACAGTTGGTTGGGCCCCCTATTTAAGCACCTATCACATCTGCTGTGCTCCATCTTTTATTTACTTATTTTGTTGACTGTCTCCCCAACAAGGATGTAAACTTCACGAACTTTTGTCTCGTTCACTACTGTATCCCCAGTACAGGAACCACATCTGTCTCCTAGAAGATGCCCCATTTGTTGAATGAATGAATGAAGGGATGAACTCATGGCCGGCCTGGCCCCCTGAGAGATTTTGCCAATGAGGTTTTTTGGGCTTTTTAAAACACCCTATGTGGCTGGGCGCGGTGGCTCACACCTGTAATCCTAGCACTCTGGGAGGCTGAGGCAGGAGTATTGCTTGAACTCAGGAGTTTGAGACCAGCCTGAGCAAGAGCGAGACCCTGTGTCTACTAAAAATAGAAAAATTAGCCAGGTATGGTGGTGTGCACCTGTAGTCCCAGCTACTCGGGAGGCTGAGGCAGGAGGATCGCTTGAGCCCAGCAGTTAGAGGTTGCAGTGAGCTATGATGACGCCACAGCACTGGGGGCGTGGCAGGTGTGACAGAGTGAGACTCTGTCTAAAAAAAACAAAAACAAAAAGACACCCTACAGGAGGGAAGTGGCCTTAGGTTGGAGGCACGCAAACTGCTAGGGCTGCAATGGGGCAAAGACCTGTGGCTTGTCCAGTTTTCCTCCTTTGAAAGCAGAGCCCAGAAATGGCTGGGCCTGCTGGGAACAGCTGAGGGTGTCCGGCCAGGCTGGGGCCACTGGATGTGGCCTGCTGACCACTGCCATCCTTCGTGGTCCCTTATGAAAATGCAGCCCCACCCACCAGTGGGGCATGAGTGGGGTGAGTGGGGATAGAGGAGCTCCTCCCACCTTTCCTACTTTCCCCCTCCTCTTGCTCTCCCTCTTTCCCCCTCCCCCCACCGGCCCACTGCTGGCTTGTTGTTCTGGGACCTATGGAAAGAGCTTTGACCTCAGTCCACTGGGCTAAAACCTGGCTCTGGCATCTACTAGCTGTGTGACCTTGAGCCAATTACTAAACCTCTCTGAGTCAGTGTCCGCATCTGGAAAATGGAGCTTATAACTCTAGAGTGTAAAATGAGATAATCCACAGAAAACACTTAGCACAGTGCCCGGCCCACCAGATGTTTATTTTTCATTGTGATTATCACTGTCACACCTGGCACTGGACAGGGGCCCAAACCCTGGTCTTTGCTTGCTTTCTTTTTCACCCAGGGAGCCCAGGCTGTGTGGATCCATGTGGGCACTTAAAAAGTACTCGTGCCTCCTGCACACCAGACTAATTAAACCAGAAACCTTTGGTGGTATTTCAACACAGGTCCTGGTAATCTTTAATTTTTAAACTAATTTATGTATATGTTTTGCACCAGCATTTTTTTAAAGCTCCCCAGGTGACACTAATGAGCAGTCCTGTCTGAGAACCACATGGGGTGACTAACAGTCCTGGCTACCTGGCACTGTCCCAGTTTTAGCACCAAAAGTCCCATGGCCCAGGAATCCCCTCTGCCCCAGGCAAACTGGGACACTTGCTTGTCCCCTTCCCAAAAAGGAACGGACTCGTATTTTTTCTGAATCCCCAATCAGGGCATGTGGTCTGGGCACAGGTGACTGGAACTGGGTATGTGAAAGCACAGCTTGGGGTGGCAGGTCACCGAGGCCCAGGGTCAGGCTGCGGCAGGAGCAGGCTGAGTGGGAGGAGGTGGGCAGGGCAGCGGCCGGCTGGGGCTCAGTCGGACAGGTCCCCATCGTGGGGCTCCCTGGGGCTCCAGCCACTGGCCGCCCGCTCCACGGCCTTCACCCAGCGGCCCCTCAGCTCCTCAGTCTCGGCCTTGAAGGTGTAGAGCTGGCCTGACTGTTGCAGCTGGAAGACCCGGGGGTCGCCCTGGGGCCCAGCAGTCACCTGGTAGCCCAGCAGGGGGATGGAGGTGTGGGCCCTCGTGTCCTAGGGGGAGGAGAGAGCGGTGGGCCACTGTCCTCCCAGTCAGCCCCCGCCCCAGACAGCTGCGTCACAGCCACATGCCATTGCTCACATCCCAAACCTTCATGAGGGGGTTGGGCTGGCGGGAGGACGTTGAGGAAGAGGAGGCCTCCCCTGAGGGCAAAGCAGTTGTGACCTGCAGCCTGGGCTTAGCTCTGAAACCCACTAACTCTGTGACTCGAGGGTACTGTGTCCTCACTGGGCCTGTTTCCTTATCTGACACAAGGGGCTGGCAGTACTCACCCCCCCAGCCCCACTGTGGGAAGGCCGAGGCCTGGGCAGGGCAGGTGGCGGCCTTACCTGAGGGGCAGCGTAGACATAGAGCACGAGGGGGTCATCCCGAGGGATCACACACCAGCCCCGGGGGCCGCTCTTGCCCCACTTGTCGCCGACCAGCTGCAGGAAGCTGCACATCAGACTCCGGTCGGGGCCGGCCGAGGACCCTTTCTAACAGCAGAAGGAGGGACCGTCAGGGAACAGAGCGCCCCCCAGGCATCAGACAGCGGCGTGGGGCTCGACAGTCCCCGTTTCTAACCCTCGTGGCAATCCCGCAAGGACGGCTTATTTGTCCCCAAGGCGCAGAGGTCCCATCGTGTGCCTGTGGTCACACAGCTGGCCACTGGAGCGCCGCAGTCGCACGCCAGCCAGCCTGCACTGGCAGCGTGCGTCACCACAGGGAGGGCTCCAGGGAACAGAATGGGGCTGGGAGGGGCCGACCCGACCACTGCCAGGAGCAGTCTGTGTTGCCTGGTGGTCAGCGACCGGGCCTGGAAGGATGGGAGCATTGGAAAGGGCTGTGTCTGTGGAAAGAAACCAACTTGAACCTGGGAGCTGGTCTCAGCTGGGATGGGCTGGGGCCTTCTCCCACCTCCGGGGGACAGTGGGATGTCCAAGGCGGGGCAGTGGGGTTGAGGTCACCGCACTGGGCTGGTTGACACGTGTCTGTGGTACAAGGCTGAGCACAGCTGTGCCCCAGAGGAGAGCGCCTGGGGGGTGGGGAGGGGCTGAGCGAGGCTCCAAGCGCAAGACAGGGAACAACTGTGGCTGAGACCAAAGAGCTGGCTCCTAACTTGCTGCGTGACCTGGGGCAGGCCACTTCTCTGGGCCTGGGTCTCCATGGCATGGGACCAGCTGGCCCCTGAAGTCCCTTCCAGTTAGAATGGAGTCTCCAATCTGTCTGGCCTGGAGCCTCGTCTGTAAAATGGAATCAGTGACAACAGCTCTCTTCCCCTCCTGGGACTGCTGGGGCAGGGCATGGGGACGGGAACAGCAAGTGTCCAGAGGGGCCACGCTATTACTGGATAGGGACACAGACGAGGGGCGGAAGAGCCTGTGACCAAAAGTTGCTTCTGCTTGGTGGCAGGCCCAGCACTGTCTGGCAGGGTGGGGAGAGGAGGCCGGGCTCTGCGGGCAGAAAGAGAAGGAAGGAGCAGGGGGGACGGTGTGACCACGGCAGGCTCGTTCCTCAGCACCCAGGACGGTGCCAGCACGTGGGCGTCACTGGGCACACATTCTCTGAACAGAAGGACGAACAATGACCGTGGGGACGGCAGCCCTCACCTCCAGGATGCCCCGCCTCTTGTCCTCCTTGTCCGCAGGGAGCAGCTTTCCAGTGAGAAAAGCGTAGCAGGAGAAGCAGACGCGGTTGGGCCTGCTGCCGTCATACTTCAGGGCGGCCCGGTAGTCGGAGCACCTGGCACACACCACCTGAGGGAGCACACGCAGGAGCGGCTCGGGCCCTGGCCAGGGAGGCGGGGGCATGGGAGCAAGCAGGGGCAGCAGGGAGGCGAAGAAACGTCGAGAGCGGGGCTGGTCCCACGTTGGCCAGGGCCCGACCTGGGGGAGCTCAGGCTCTGGAGTCCTAGGGGGGCCTTGAGCCCTGGCCCCACTGGCAAGCAGGGCCTCGGCTTCCCTCCCCGCCAGGTCCCCTCTCATGAGGGCAGCTGTGGACCCTGCGACAGGACCTGGCACTGATTCACTTTCCCAAGTGCTTGCCCCTCTGCCATCTCACCGGACTCTCCCAGCGACCCCCCAGGGAAGCCACCTGCCTCCAGGGCCACACAGCTCCCTGCAGACAGGCCCGCCACGGCAGGGCATGTCTTTAACGTCGCACAGTTTAGCTTTAGGATTCGCGCGAGCTTTGCATTCTGCTCCATCACAGAGCCAAGTGTGTTCTGATGTAAAAGTGACAGGTTGGTTCTCTGCCAGGAAGACCTGCCACGAGTACGCTGTGGAGCAGAGCCCACCTCCAGCCCACCACGGAGAAGGCCCCAAGGGCTGCCGTGGATCGTGCTCGGAAAGTCACGGGGTGCTGCAAGATGGGACTTCGAGGAAGGCTGGGGTGCCACAGAGGGTCCAGGCTGTGGGCTTGGAAACGAGGGCGAGAGCAGGGGGTGGAACTTGCCAGGCAGCGCCGGCTCTCAGGGAGCTCGTCCGTGCACCCAGCGCAGCGCGTGGCCTGGGAGGGCCCGGAGAAGGAGGCCCGGGCCTGCCCCACCCGTCTGGCAGGCAGGAGAGACAGAAACTGGCACCCGAACCACCGAAAGGATGACTCACGGGCTCGCCAAGTCTGCACAGGTACGAGAGGCCCTGCGGTCAGGACCAGGGCACCGCACACGGCCCCACGCAGCGGCCTCACCTGCCTCGGAGTATTTTTTTTTTTTTCTTGAGAGACTTGAATTTTTAAATGTAATTAGTAAATATTAGTTTTCTCCTCCACCAACTTTTTATTTTGAAAAATTTCAAACCTACAGACAAGTTGAAAGAATAATACAATGATGCCACCCACCAAATTCACCAATTGTTACCATTTTTGCCACACTTTATCTCTCCGTAGATGTGTTTTTTTTCCCTGAACCATTTCCGCATAAATTAGTCATCATGACACCTCGCCCTTAAATATGTAGCTGGTATCTTCTAAGGGCACGGGCGTTCTCCCTATCCACAATGTTGGGGTCACACCCAGGAAATCTAACATTGATGCAATATTATCTACATGTGGCTCATGATCAAACTTCCCCCAAGGGTCCCCATAACCACCTTGGTAGCTTTTTCTCCCCCATCCACCCAGGGTCCAAGCAAGGGTCACACATTTCACTGAGTTGTCAGAGTATTTTATAGCTTAAGTTGGAAGGCAGGTACCTGGGTGTCGTTATTCTTTGTGCCTCTTTGAATTTCTTCACTACTTTAACTAATTTTTTAGAAGCCACTTGCAAAGTGGCAAGTGCGAATCGGTCGAACTCCCATTTATAGACATGCATCACCGAGGACATCACTGGAGCCTTTCTATTTGGCTTTGGGACGTAACTCACCGCTAACACCTGAGTGTAGGTGTGTCCTCGGTCTCCCAGAAACTCACTTTTGGGGACACCTCCCTAACTGGCCCCAACCTGTCCAGCTGGACTCCTCCTGCTCCCTGGAGGCCACTGAAGACTAAGGCTGCAAAGGGCTTCTCTGTTTGCAGAGCAAACGGAGGGGCTCTGGTGTCACAGAGAACAGCCCGGGCACAGCAGACGCTTAAAAAGCAGACCGAGATCTGCCTGTGACAACCAGCGCTGGGCTGGTACGAGGGAGAAGTGGAGTGGGCAAGCCCCGTCCTCGACGAGCCCTGCCCGAGCCAGTGGGGGCGGGGGAAGGAGGAGAAGGAGGGGGAAGGAGGGAAGGGAGAGAAGGTTCTTGTTGAATCCTCACTACCACCCTGGGGGCAGGTATTGTAATCCCCATGGCATAGGGGAGGAAACTGAGGCCTGAATCGGGCAGGCAGAGTTACCAGCAGAAGCACGAGGAGCCAGGGTGCGGAGGATGTGCGGAGAAGAGGAGGGGCCGGCTAGCCAAGGCGGGGCGACAAGACAGGACGGCAGGGTGGCCGGGCAGGTGTGTAACGGGCACGGGGCCGGTGAGGTGCAGGTGCAAGGCCTGAGGGGGCTGCAGGGTTTGGATGTCCCTACCCTGGAACTGGAGACCATTTCCTAGTCCCGGGTCTGGGGGACTAGGTGGTAAGAAGGCAGGTGAATTGACAGGGTCAGCTTTGGGGGATGTCTTGAGTAAGTCATTTAACCTCTTTGAGCCTCGTTTTCCATCTGTAAAATGGGAAAATAGCAGCCTCTGCTTCAGAGCTGTGCTACTGGGTTGCATGGGTTGAAGTGGCAGAGTTGGCCAGGGGGGAGAGTGCAGGGCCTCAGCTGGGAGGGCGGAGGCCTAGGTGGGACGGGCAGGAGCCTAGGTGGCACAGGTGGAGGCAGGGCACAGGCAGAAGTACTCACGTAGCCGCAGGCCCGGCAATGGTGGCGTCGGCGTGTCAGGGCATTGAAGGGCTCCTGGCAGCGCATGCACATGGTCACCATCTTGTCCCGGATCCACAGCGGCGCCCGGAGGCCCAGCCCCTCAGACTTCAGCTGCAGCTGAGGGAGTAGAGCAGGGGTGGGCGCCCGTGACCTTGATTCGCTGGCGCCCTGCGCCCTCCGCCCACCGCTTGTGGCAGGGGTTCTGTGTCTCGCGTTCCCCAGGGGCTTCTACAGGAAGCTGACCAAACTGATAAAGACCGTTTGATAGGCTAGTTACTGTCATTCCCATCTTACAGGTGGGGAAACTGAGGCCTAGAGGTCAAGCAACTCAGCCAAGTGTCCCAGCAGGCCAGAGTTCAGAGCTCAAATACGAAGTCAAGTCAGATGTTCTCCCTAACTTCCATCCCCACCTCCCATGCTCCCTTCGTCTTTTTTTTTTTTTTTTTTGAGAGATGGGGTCTTACTCTGCCACCCAGGCTGGAGTCCAGTGGTGTCATCATAGCTCACTATAGCCTGCAACTCCTGGGCTCAGGCGATCCTCCAGTCTCAGCCTCCCAAGTAGCTGGGACTACAGGCACAAGCCACCTCACCTGGCTAATTTTTATATTTTTTTGTAGAGATGGGGTCTCACTATGTTGCCCAGGCTGGTCTCAAACGCCTCCAGGCCTCAAGTGATCCTCCAACCTTGGCCTCCGAAAGTGCTAGGGTTACAGGCATGAGTCACCATGCCTGCTCCCCCAATTAGTCTTACATATCTCAGATACTTTCAGACCCCAAACCCTGCGGCCAGAGCTTGCATAGACGTGAAACCCTTCCCTGTGAGAGTTGCATACAGAGGTTCCCAAAGGAAGTTTTACTAATGGGGAAAGCTTTGGCACTGAGTAGGGTCATGTTGGGGTGGGAGGGCTTTCCCTTGTCCCTTAAAATTACTCCTGGTGGGTGACACTCCCTGTCCCTTCAAGCAGGCCTGGGGAGAAAACACTGTCGGGCTGGAGGCCCCAGCAAAAGATGCGAAAGACCCCATTTACCTCCGGCTCCCGGGGGTCTCCCTCGGGCCCCTGGCCCGCAGCCTTGAAGGTTTCATTTCGCTTCTCGACGTGGTCAATGGCGGCTTGGCAGGCCTGGGGTGAAGCAGCGGGGAGGGTTGGGGGGCTTGGGTGGTGTGGCGGGGTTGGGGGGAGCTCGTCTGTCCATCCATCCACACCTTCCACACACATTGCCAAAAGCCTACTGCTTGCCAGGCACTGGGTTCTAAGCACACATGGGCGGACTCGAGGGAGGAGAAACTATTAATATTTATAATATATAATATTTATAATATTATAATATTATAAATATTATAATATTATAATATATAATATTAATATTTATAATATATAATCAGATTACAGATGTAAAAACAGAGGCTCAGAGAGGTTAAGTGACCTGCTGCAGGATGCCCAGCTAGGCAGTGAGAGGTAGCAAGACTTGCACCCAGGTCTGACTCCAGACTACCACAGAGCAGCTCCTTAGGAAGAGCAGGGAGCAGCTGGGCACACCCGGGTGTGGAAGGGTGCACACACACAGGCACGTGCACGCGTATGCTCGGGTACACAGAGACGCGCCCCTCCCTCCCCGGCAGCCTGGGCAGGCTGGGGTCGGGATCCCAGGTGCCCCGGTGTGGTCCTGTACCTGTATCCAGGAAATCATTTCCTCTTGGGACCTGCTCGGAAAGTGAACACAGGTGTTGAGGACAGCGGCCCCTCCCAGTTCCCCGCCTGGCCCTGGCCCCATGGCCTTTACCGGGCTTGCAGCTCCAGGGTGCGCTGCTTCCCGGACACCAGGAAGGAGTTAGGGAACTCAGCGTCAGTCAGCTCCCGCACCTGCAAGAGGAAGGAGGGAGGCCGCCAGTCCAGACTTGTCATACCCCTCTTCAGGCACAGCACTGTGGAGTGGAGGGAGGTGGATTGCACCCAAGGGATAACTCAAATATGAGGGACAGGGACGGGGAGCTTGCTCACCACCGCCCTGATCCTGTTGAGCCAGAAAAGTGTGCCTGCAACTGGGCCTCGCTCTAAGCAAGCAAGACTTCCAGCTCCTAGAATTGTAGCAGCAGCTCAGCTGACCCAGCGTAAGGTGGAGTGACAGTTCCTGACAGTGGGTTCACCAAAAATGGAAACTGTGTATTTCAAAACTGGATGAGTATATGAGGGTTCATTGTACCATTTTCTTGCCTTAAAGATGTCCATACTAAAAAGTTCAGAAAATAATCTTCCCAGCAATCTTGGGAAGTAGATATTACCATCCTCATTTAGGAGATGAGGGAATGGAGGCTCAGAGAGGGCAAAAGACCTTCCTGAAGTCACACAGCACCTAAAGGACAGAATAAGGATTCCAACTCAGGTTTTCAGCCCCTGAGGGTAAGGTGGAAGAACATCTATTTTCATCCCACCCCTAGAGTCCTGTGAGCACAGACCTGTCCCGGGCTGTGTGGAGAGAGCTTCACTAAGGGAACCTGAGACACAGACCTAGAGCCCAAGAGTCTCTGCGCGAGGGAACTGTGTTGCCGTTGAATCCAGCTGACACTGGAGCTCCTCTGCTGCCGTGCTGCCACGCAGTGCGGGGACTATGCCGCACAGGCCAGTCTTTCCCTCTAGCAGGGGCCTGATGAGATTTGGACTCGATACCCTCGGCAGTGGGGGAGTCTCGGGTGTATAAGTGAAGGAGGTCACGTGGCAAGAGGTGTCTGGGGAAAGCCACCCCCACAGCTGTGCACAACGGATGAGGGCTGGATCTGGGCAAAAGGGACAAACCCGCAGCCCAAAAGCCAGTTAGGAAGCGATACCATAAATGGTCCAGGCCTGCCCAGGGCCTGGCTGCTGTGAAGTCCTGGAGAGAGGAGAGGTTTCTAAAATAATTGGGTTAGGAGAAGGGAGAGGGAAAAGAAGGGAGAAATCCCAGGTCTGCAGTCCAGAAGTAGGAAGAAATAAGATGCTTTTGATAGAAAAAGGAAAACTGTGGGCAGCTCCTGACCTGAGGGTCCAAGATGCCCCCAGATGTTCCCACAGAGGCCTCCAGCTCCCCATCAGGTTTCAAGAGGAAAGTTCCCATGCTCTGCCATGCCCAGTCTCAACCACTTTCCTCAGGTCTGAGCCAATTCAGTCCGCTGCTAGTCCACACAGTGCCTTTGTGCTAATCAGAAAAGGACACCCTTCCTCAAAACACTTTACTGACATCTGTTGGCAAACTGGCATAATATCTAGATTTTGTTGGAACAAGACATTTGACTGCCATCTGCCGGACAATTCTAACTATAAATACTCAATCTGTGATAATGCTAATCTGCAGTCTGTCGTAGATGGCACCCTCTTAGATAAGGGATCCTTGTGCAGTGCACAACCTGCACAGCTGTACACGGAGCTCCTGGGTATGTGTGCCTGCTCTCCTTTCCCCTTCCCAGATTGCCCCTGTGCAGGATGGCAAAACATTAAGACCAGTTCAGACCTTAAGAAGAATCAGCTGCTGCAAACTAGGCCTCCTTGACACCCAGGAAGGAGGAGGCTGGGGATCATAGGCCAGCAGGAACCATCACGGTGGTCGAAGGCCACACCTGCCTCCAAACCTCAAACTAAGAAAACGGTTCCTGCACAGACCGGGGCAGGTCGACCGCTGTGTACCTGCCAGGCTCGTGCCATCCAAGAGAGGGTGCTGTGTGGCTGCCAGAGTGTCAGACACGCTGGCCGGGACTGGCACGCACAGGGCTCATGAGCCCTCACCACACGCCCTACGCACCTGACACCCTCAGGCTCGTCTCAGGTTCGTCTCTCTTTTCTCTTTGTGACTCTGTTTTGGTCTGTATATTTCTTGGCTTTTCCATCTGTCAATCTCTGCCTCTTTTCCTATGCCTGGGTCCCTGATGTCCTTTGACAGGGCTACTTGTCTCCATTTTTCCATCTGCAGCTCTCTATAAACCTTCCTTTCTCAGTCTCACTCACCAAGGACTCCAAACACACAAGCCTGCACAACCCTAGATAGTTTAAAAGGTGAAGCACAGGCTGGGCACAGTGGCTCACACCGGTAATGTCTAGCCCTTTGGGAGGCCAAGGCAAGATTGCTTGAGGCTGGAAGTTTGAGACCCCACCTCCACTAAAAATAGAAAAATTAGCTGGGCGCAATGGTGCACGCCTATAATCCTAGCATTCTGAGAAGCCGAGGCAAGAGGATTGCTTGAGCTCAGGAGTTAGAGATCAGCCTGAACAACAGTAGAGAGTAGAGACCCTGTCTCTACTGAAAACAGAAAAGTTAGCTGAGCACGGTGGTGCACACCTGTAGTCCCAGCTACTCTGGAGGCTGAGGCAGAAGGATTGCTTGAGCCCAGGAGTTTGAGGCTGCTGTGAGCTAGGCTGACTCCACGGCACTCTAGCGCAGGCAACAGAGCGAGACTCTGTCTCAAAAAAATTAAAAATAATTAAAAAAATAAAAAGTAAAGTGCAGAGAAGTGTACGGGGTACGCCACTGTTCATGGCGTGAGGTGAGGAAACAACACCACGCTACTTGTCTGCATGCGCGGAGACTGGCTCCGGCCTCCCGGGGAGCAGGGCCGCCTCAGGTAGAGCAGGGAGGAGAATTTTCATTGTATATATTTTTCACATTGTTTGATTTTAGAATGTGTATTATCTATACTTTTAAGTGGTAAAATTAAAATTATTTTTAAGGCCAGGCGCGATGGCTCACGCCTATAATCCCAGCACTCTGGGAGGCCGAGGCGAGCGGATCATTTGAGCTCAGGGGTTTGAGACCAGCCTGAGCAAGAGCGAGACCCCGTCTCTACTAAAAATAGAGAAAGAAATTAGCTGGACAACTAAAAATATATATAAAAAATTAGCCGGGCATGGTGGCGCATGTCTGTAGTCCCAGCTACTCGGGAGGCTGAGGCAGGAGGATCCCTTGAGCCCAGGAGTTTGAGGTTGCTGTGAGCTAGGCTGACGCCATGGCACTTTAGCCTGGGCAACAGAGTGAGACTCTGTCTCAAAATATATATATTTTTTTTGTTTTAAAAGATAAAAACAAAAAATATGAGGAATAATAATGGCTCCTACATCACAGGGCTGCCACGAGGGTCTGACGGAAGGGTGAGGGCCCAGGGGACGCCCAGTCACTGACACTGCTGTGGCTGGCTGCTGCCCCTGCTCCTCTGCAGTCGTGTCCAGATGGGGACACGCACGAGCCAGCAGCTGATGGACAGTGCAGACTTTCTCTCTCAAAATGCGGTCTGTGGACAGCAGTACGGGCGTCGCCCCGAGCTGGTGGGAAGGCAGGGTCTCAGGCCCCGCCCCGGCTACTGACTGGGAACCTGCACTTTAACAAGATGCCCAGGGGATAAAGTTTCAGGAGCAGCGGTGTAGACGCAGGGAAAGCAGAGAGAGGCCAGGTGGGCTGTGTACTGCCCCAAAACTGGGCCAGGCCCGTGGGAAGCTGGGGAGGGCCCTGGGCGGGGGGCTGGAGCCGAGAGCTCTAAGCCCAGACTGTTCCACTCTGCGTTCGCCCAGGACCCGCCCGGCTTCGGTTCTGCAAGTGAGAACCCAGGCCAGCCCCTCCTGCCGCCTCCCACACTCGGTCCTAGCCTCAGGGTGAAGCCCAGCAGTGGGTGGGGGGCCTCTCACCTTCATCCCAGCCACGTCGATGCGAGTCCTCACCTGGAAGTGGGCACCCACCTGGATGACCCTGGGCACACAGTAGAGCAGCATGTTGTTGAACTGTGGGAGACGCAGACGTGAGCGTGTGGGCAGGGGCAGGCACGCGGGGCGGCAGGTGGGCTGAACATCCTAGGTCCCCCCGCCCCTCTAGCCACACTCTGGGCAGCTCACAGGATGTCACAGGTGGGGATGAAGGTGACGAGGAAGGGGTCGTCTAGCCCCCAATCCCACTGGGATGGTCACTGAAGGGACACCCTACCTGAGGGCATCGAGGGACTACAGCAGACCTCGGAAACCTATAAGGCCTTTCTCACAGGGGCGCAGGGCTGCCGGGGTTTACAGGAGGCGGTACCTCCCTCACCTCCAGGCAGGACCACCTTTCCAGATCTCAGGGATATCCTGGCCTCTTCAGTGCAAATCCAGGACAGTTCTTCCTAGAAGCTAACCCTATTCCCTCCTGCTGTGCACCCGCTAGAGCACAGATTAATACCACAGGCCTTGGAGCCAGACTGGGTTCGAATTCTGACTCTGTTGCTTCCTAGGGCATGTCTAGGAAACCGGTGGGTTGGAAATCCCTGCGACTTGGAGGCAGCATGTGACTTGTCCAGAGTCACCTGGGTGCCGAACAGAGAAGGACAGAGAAGTAGGCTCTTCCCTGTCCCTCCTGCAGTGCCAGATGGAGGCCCAGCAGGCATAACCAGGGCCAGAGTGGTCCATGGACTTCCCTCCCTAGTGTGACATGGGGCTCCCAGCAACCCCCCTACCAAGAAAAGGTAGCGCTCCATGGGGTCGTTGCGGCGGAAGGAGATCTTAAGGACTGGGCCCTCGCGGAGCAGGGTGTTGGAGGGATCTACTATGTCATCTTCGAGGCCCAGGCGCTGGTACACCTCCCACAGGTCCTGCAGCCGCTCCTGGGGAGGGGGTGTGCACCCTCAGCCGAGGCCAGGCGGGGCTCACCTGCTTGGAAGGTTTGCCTTGCAGGGCAGGGGATGGGAGTGTGAGAGCAGGGCAGCAGTGGGACAGGTGTCCTGGGCGGGGCAAGGGGACAAGTGGATACAGCCACCAGGGAGTGTGGGGGGAGGCTGAGACCTGCTGGGAGGAGGGGACAGGGCTGCAGGGGAGGTGGCTACTCACCATCTCAGCGATGGCTGCATTGGAGTGCTGGGCGGCCGAGAAGATCATGTCCAGGGCTTCTGGAGAGGGGCAGGGCCAGAGTCAGCCCCTGAAAACTGGGAGCTGGTGGCTGGGGCAGGAGGCCCTTGAGGCTCAACAAGGGGCCTCAGGACCTGCCATGACAGCCCCCAGGAGCAGCCCGGCCCATGCAGCCCGGCACCGGGGGTGTCTGGATGGGGGGCCCCAGGGTGGACAGACTGGAAGCCACAAAAGGCGGCGATTCAGCATTTAGCTTTGGGGGTTCTCGCAGTTCCCCACCCCGAGACAGAGCCAGAGGGTGTAGTGGAAGGAACATGGGCTCTGGCATCACACAGGCATGAGTTCAACTCCCAGCTCTACTCTCTTCTTGGCTGCGTGACTTTGAGCAAGCCACTAAACCTCTCTGGGTCTTAGAGTCCTCATCTACAAAAAATGGCTAACGGTGTGGATGATGTCTGTGAAGTACCAATGCTCCATGCTGATGACTGATGGTTCATGACCATTGTTGCAGGAGCTCAACCAACATATGGAAATGATTCAGGCCTCCCCGGCCCCCTGGAGCCCCTGGGGGTGTCCTCACTCTGGGCGTCAGCCTGGTCTGGGGCCTGGGCTGGCAGCTTCTGGACGTACTCCTTGAGCAGCAGCTCGTAGCGTGGGATCCTCTGCACCGGCTCCAGCATGTGGTGCTGCAGGGTCAGGCTGCCCGAAGCCTCGCTGCTCTTGGGGAGGGATGGGGAAGCGACGGGGAGGATGAGAGTGGGCACGGGAGGGTCAGGGGAATGGGCAGGGTGGGAGGGTACTGAGGCCCATGGAAGCAGCTGAGCCTGGGAGATGCCCAAAATCACCCGGGGAAACAGAGCCGCCGCACGCCGGAGGTGGCGGTGAGGGCTCTGGCCCTCCCCCAGTCACCTGGATGCGCGTGATGACCTCCTGGAAGGCAGAAGACTTCTCAGTCCAGGTGGCCAGCAGCTCAGCCGCTCGCTCAAAGTTCTTGACATACTCACTGTACATCTTCAGGAACGGGGCCAGCTTCTGGATCACGTCGCCAATGCGGGGGGTGGCCGTCCTGCAGGAGGGGCACCTGGGATTGCCCTCAGCCTGTGACGCCCTCTCCTGACTCTAGGCAGGGCCAGGTTAGGCCAGGCTCCCTGATCTCCCCAAAAAGGCATTTCCACTGCACTCTGGGTGCAGGCGGGGATGGGGCTGTCACCCTCATGGGTGTGCTCCCCCTCTTAGACTGTGAACCCCCAAGGGCACAGGCCATTCTGGTCCACTGATTGGCTTCTCCCACAAGGCCCAGTATGGTGCTGGGCCCACAACAGGTGTTCAGTAACTCTTAATACTTGATGCTCAATTATGTGACAATAATGGGGACCACATGCCCGGCATTGCCCAAGACACTGCGTGTCTCATTTCATTTAATTCTCGCAACTCTGCAGGTTGGGACAGTCGTTAGCTCATCTCAGAGATAAGGAAATGCAGTCTCAGAGGTGTAAGAGCTTATCCAGGGTCATCCTGCGGGGGGCCTGAAGGTCACTCCACCAAGGGACTGTCACAGAGGGCAGTGAGGAGCCACAACTCTGGAGCCAGGATGCCATCCTTTGCCTCCCAGTGGCTCTGGCTGCCCTGCCGTGTGTTCCTGGGTAAGTCATTTGGCCTCTCTGCACCCCAATTTTCTTATCTAAAACATTGGAATGATGGGGGCAATCTTATAGTAGTGTTCTTTTTTTACAAACGTTTTATTATAAAATAACGTAAGCAATTACTCCGTCACTAGGTTTAACAATTACTAAAGTTCCTCTTTGCCGAAGATTTGCAAAGGACATCCCAGACATCATGGCACGTCTTTGGCAAAATATAGAAAGCAAGTAATTTCACCACTGAATACTTGAGTGGTCATCTCTGAAAACAAAGAGGGTTTTTGCACAACCGCGATGCCATCATCTCCCAGCACGCTGGTGTGAAGATGGAGTGAGTCAGTGAGTGCGCGGCCCGCAGCCGGCCTGGAGGAAGCCCCGGCAATGGCTATTGCCACTGCCTCCTAAGTCGCTCGCCTAGCGAGGACCTGCCCCACCCCCTCCCCAGGAAGCAGTCCACACGCACGCACGCACGTACGCACGCATGCACGGCCTCTGGGGGGGTCACTCAACCAAGCCCCTGGCTGTGCAGAGGGACCAAGCCCAGAGGAGGAGACTGTCACGGCCACACAGCAAGCACATGGGCCCAGCCGGCTGAACCCAGTGCCCTGGGGGTCCCTACTCCAGCTGCCCAGGGCTGCCATGGGGCCCCAGGGGCTCCTGGTGGACCTCACCAGTCGTCCAGGCGCCGCTGCAGCTCTGGGAGGAAGAACTGTGCATGGAACTGGTAGATGGAGGAGATGTTGGAGAAGACGATCCTGACCACGTCCTCAGGGAAGGCCTTGCTGCTGCGGGCCGTCTTCAGCAGCTCCTGGAAGAACACCTGCAGCCGCCTCCAGTCACTCGCTGTGGTGACAGGGCCACCCACAACCAGCCAGGGGATTGGCGGGCCCTCCCCAGCTTAGGGAATGCTTTCACCTCCCTCCTCTCCCAGCGTCCTGGTAACAACCCCGGGACATAGGCAGGGAAGACTGTATCCCGGCCACTTGATAGATCGGCAAACCAAGGCCCAGGGCTGCAGGGACAGGGCTGAACGCCGGTGGCTAATGAGTGTCAGACATGGGCCCGTCCTGGGTCTGTGGGGCACTAGGACTTCACCCGGCTGAGGCTCCCTGCACTGGTGCTCGGCAGTTAACACTCTATCCCCAAGAACATGTGGAGGGTGAGCCAATGTTGTGGGTGTCGGGCACTGAGGGGACGGAGAGGATTCCGGGGGCCCGGGAAGGCTGGCTGGTGTGTGCGCGGCTGTGCGTGGGGCTGTGCTGGGCACCAGGGGGCGCGGTGCGAATGGGCTACATCTGGATTCTACCCCAGCCCCAGCCAACAGGCTAAAGGGCTAAGGCTTCCTAGAGTCAAAGCCAGGGGTCCGAGCTCAGCCCTGGCGAGGGGGTGGGGAGGCAGAGCAGGGCTGGGTGAGGAGAGCCGGTGCCGGGGCCAGGTGGGTGCCTGGGCCACTGGCCTGGTCCAGCAGGTGCAGGCGGGCCACGTAGGCCTGCTCTGTCGCCAGCAGCTCCTGCACAATCCTCTTCTCCTCGGGCTCCTGTTGTGGGGATGGGAGGAGAGAAGGAAAAGAAGGGAGGGACACCTTTGGTCTCCTGGTGGGGACCTTGGCTCAGTCTCCAAAGATGCCTGGTGAAGCACACCTCTTGGTATTCACAGCCCTCGTGGGGCACCCGGCTAGCCCTGGTTTGGCTTTCGCAGAGCATGGGGCGGAGCGAGGCTGCGCCAGCTCTGGGCCTAAGCCTCAAGAGGCCTGGAAGTTTTCCCTGTGCTCTGTTGGGAGCTGTGAACCAGCACATCGAGAAGTCTGGCTGCTCCGATAAAGAGACTCGTGGACAGGGCACGGGGAGAGCAGAGGCCTGGAGACCTCGTGGAGAGAGCGCCAGGAGCCCAGCCACGCCAGCCCCCCCGCTGAGCCCAGCCTCCTGACTGCCTCTGCCCAGCGCCAGGCTCCTGAGTTGAGCTATCTTGGGCATTCCAGCCCAGCCACCATCTCACTGCAGCTACATGGGAGACCCTGTTAGGGACTGAATTGTGTCCCCATCCTCTAAATTCATATGTGGATGCCCTAACCCCAGGGTAACTGTATTTGGAGATCAGCCCTTTAAGGAGGTAATTAAGGTTAAATGAGGTCATGAGGGTGGGACCTAAACTGATCGGGTTGGTATCCTTGGAAGAAGAAGAGACACCAGGGATGTGCGTGCACAGAAAAAAGGCCAAGTAAGGAACCGTGAGAAGACGATTGTCTGCAAGCCAAGAACAAAGACCTCCCTGGAAACCAAACCTGCCAGTACCTTGATCTTGGACTTCCAGCCTCCAGAACTGTGAGACAACACATTTCCATGTAAGCCACTCAGCGTGTGGTGTTTCGTGACGGCAGCCCTGGCTGACTAACAGACTCCAATAAGACCGTAGAAAGCCCGTCCAGCAGCGCCCAGTGAACCCACAAAACTGTGAGAAATAGTAAATTGCCTCACCGGCCACTGCGTTTTGGGTGGTTTGTTATGTAGCGACTGACAACCAGAACACACTACTATGATCTCTATCCCATTTTACAAATGAGGAAACTGAGGCACAAAGAGGTTAAAGTGACTTGCCCAAAGTCACAGTCAGTAAGCAGAGGAGCCGGGATGTGGCCCCAGGGAGCCCGGATCCAGGGTGCACAGTATCTCGCATCCTAACCCTTGAACTCTACAGACAAGGAAACTGAGACCCACAGAAGGGAGGTGACCTGCTCAGGATCAGACCAAGCTCTGCAGGCATGAAAATCGGCACTCAGACCTCCGTGTGGGATTATGGCCTCCTCCAGTGGGTAAACTGAGGCCACACCAGGGAAGGATACAGGTTCACAAGATGGAGACTGTCCCAAGCCACGTGGCCTTGAACAGCTTCCTTAGGCTGTCTGAGTTTCGATTTCTTGGCCTAAACAACTCCTGCAGGAGGGGTCCGTGAAGCAAAGCGCGGGAGGACAGCGACAGTTAACCAAAGGCCGTTAGTAGGGAGAATCTCGCTCCCAGCTGATCTCTGGTCACACAGACCCCCACCTGGGGAAGTGCTGGCTCTGGCTGGAGGAGAATGTGTGGAGAGATCAGTGGAAAGCACCCCCCACCCCTGCCAGCTCCCCACTTCTACCCCAGCCCTCGGGCACCTGTGTCCCTGGCCTGGGGCGGGTCCCAGGGTGGCAAGACTTCCTCCAGGCCCCGCTGGACAGCTTGTTCTTCAGGGAGCTCAGGTACCTCCTGCTGACCGTCCTGGGCCCAGACTCCAGGGCCTCCCCCACGTCCGGCTTCTCCCATGGCCCTGGGGGCTGGGGAGGCCTGTGGGCTCTGGGCACGGCCCCCGGGGTCCTGAGAACAGAACAGATCTTCGGGTTTCCTGTCTGGAGAACGGGGAGAATAGCGGCATGTCCCCGGCGGGGATCTGGGGTGATTGATATGAATCCCTGGCATGCGGGGGCCCTTGCGTGCCCGGCTCTCTGTAGGAACTTGCTAAGTAAGACTTCTAATTCTTTCCCAACACCTTTCGTGGAGGGCACTCCAGTCTTCAAAATGAGTCAGCACGGACTGTATTTTATTCTCTAGGGAACTGCATACTTCCCTGTTTAAAATGCAGACCCGTCCAAGAACCCCTCCTGCACAAGTGGCTCCTCCCAGATCACCGCGCCTTTGGACCTCACCCCTGTTTTTGGTTTCTGCATCAGTAACCACTATGTCGAGGGAAGCTGGGAGCCATAAGACAATCTGAAGCGAGAGCAGAGCTGCTAAAGCTGGGGCTTTTCGGTGGGCGCTACGCTCTCCACACCTCCAGCAGGAGAATAAGCCAGCTCAGGAGCAGAGTCCCTGTTCTCTGGGAGAGGGGCCTTCACAGGGCAGCTTTGTCGCCCTGTGTCCTGGGTCTGCAAGCCGGTTGAATTCTTTAGACAACAGAGGCCACCCTCACTGAGTATATCCAACAATTTGGGCTGGTGTGGAAAGGCGTGTGATGACGGTGTAGGGCGGGCATCTTCATGAGACAGACGGCTGGGAAACCGAGAGCTGGGCGGGTGCAGAATCTCCAAACTAACAAGAAAGGTTTCCGTTACCCCATTTTGCAGACAAGGAAACTGAGGTACAGAGAGGATGAGGCGCTTACAGCTTAGAAGTGGAAGAGGTGGGATCCAAATCAAACTGGTTCCTGAGCCTTCCCCTAAACTGTCCATCTCCATCTGAGTGCAGGATAGACCGGTCCAGAGAGCCTAAGTGACTTGTCCCAAGTCACACAGTCGGTTTGTGGCAGAAAGAGACCCAGTGCTGAGCCGCTACTTCCAGGCTCTCCCGCACCCCCACCCCCACCCCGGCACCCCAGTCCTCAGTTCCTCAGCCAGGGGTCCGCAGCTCACAGGAGCGGCTGATCTCATGCTTCTTGTTCTACATTTAGTTTCAGCTTCTTCATTTCTCTCTCAGTGCCCCCGGCCAGCTTCTGTTTCCTCGCCACCCCCAGTTTCAGATCAGCTAAGCTTCCAGAGACCTCACAAGGAAGCCCAGGCCAAGGCAGCCGTCACGGGTTCTCCATTCAATAAGGGGCAGCTCTCGCTCTCCCGACAACATTTGTTCTAACCTCACTCTGGTCTAAGGGCCGCCCCGTCCTGCCAGGGGTGTTGCCTGGGCAGGACACAGCATGCCCAGGGGTTCCACCGAATATGTCTACTCTTTGCCTAGCATGTTGAATGACGGGGTGCCACTGCCCCACACCCAAGGGGATGGCAGCACCTGAGAGCTGTCCTCGGTGCTGAATAGGACAGGCTTGGCCAAGACCTTGGAGAGGCAGGGTAAAGCCACCCAGCTCAGGAAGTTGAACTGTCCTTCTAGGTGCACATCTCTACCCCCTTCACCATGAAGGGCACAGGAGGCTTTCCTGTCCTAAGCGCCTTCAACCCGGCCTCTGGGCCCTTCCTAGGACACCTACTGCCCATGACTGCATCATGGTATCCCATGAGCTTAGCATCCAAGGACAGAAATCCTTCGCCTGCATCCTCCGCGGTCCCTACAGGATGCTGTGCAGTGCTGCCCACATCCCCTTTTCAGGACAGAGGCAGCCCTCCCCCTCCCCCAGCTGCTGGCGTAACAGTATTGGTGGCTAATGGTTGACAGGTCATTGGCTGAGTCCCTCTCTGGAAATTGCTCTCCATGGAAGAGAGCCGCCTCGCCCAAAGTCTAAAGACGAGTCCACGTGGAGGTCCGAACACCCAGCTCTTCGCCTCCATTGAAACAACCGCGCACCCAGCTCCAGAGCTCCCCAGTCAGGCTGAGGCCTGCACTGCACTTCAGCTTCTCCCTCTGCCCAGCCCTGCTGCCCGCACCCACACAGCTGTTGTCCCTAAAAGCTCTCACCAATAAACCTCCTGAGGCGAACCTCTATCTCAGAGCCTATGTCCAGAGAACCCTACCTATGACCGTCCCTAACACAGCCCTGGGCTCCTGGGCTTAAGCAGTGACTGCTGTGTGGATTATTGTTGTGCACACGCACACCTGCCAGGGCCACCGACGACCTCCATACACCTGGTCCAGGCTTTCCCCTTCAGACAAAAGCCCCAACGCTGCCTCAAAGCACATGAACTTACAGCACTTGGCACCCTTCTCTCTCTGTCTCCATTTCCTCATCTATAAGATGGGGATAGCACCTATCCCTGTTAGGCGTTTGGATGATTGAATGAAATAAGTAATGAAGTGAATTTAGAGCTGACCATGCATCTGGGTTTGCCTGATACAGTCCCAGCTTTACCTGCTGTCCCCGACCCACCCAATTGCATTGGCATTCACTTCCACTTTCAACCGCGTCCTCTCTGAGCAATAAATTATATGGTTACCTGCTCAGAGGGAGTAAGTGCTCCGTAAGTATTAGCTAGTGTTTCCTCCAGGTGCCAGAGGGCCCTGGGTGGAGACTGCAGCCCAAACGCTGCATTCGATCCCCCGTGCTCACTCTTAGCTGCACACGTCTGGACGCTCCCCAGCACACGCTGGCGCTCTCACCCCTGCCCGGCTCCCGGTGCCCCAGCGACACTCTCCTATGCTCCAAGGAACCCATGACCAAGGGATGTGTGTGCTGCCCAGACACGGGGTGGCATCCAGGGCAGGGCCAGGGAGGGAACAGCTCACTGTGAGGCCCAAGGTGGCCCTGGCCCCGTGCCTCAGCCTGGAGGCAGGGAAGGTCTGAGCTGCCAGAGGGGCTGGGTGGGCAGTGGAGGTGGCGGAGGCTGCCAGCCCGCCATGGCGACCCTTCCCACCCCAGCCACCCGTACCTGCTGTTCTCAAACACAGTCACCAGGTTGGACACAGATGCCAGCTTCTCCTCACTCGCCCCCTCCATCCTGCAGGCCTCCACGTGATCCTCAGCCACCCCCTAAGCAGGGAGGGAGGGCTCTGGCTGGCACACTCGGCCACCCTAGCTTGGGAACACAGATGGGCTAGGTCCTCCCGGAATGTGCTCCCACCTTTCCCGAGGACTAAGCAGGCCGGCTCCTGGCTTCAGAGTGAGGAAAGAGGAAGTGGTCCCAGAGCCACAGCCCTGTAGGACAAAGGCCAGTGCTCCCCACAGGGGGAGGAGCCTGCTCAGGCCCCACCCTTCCCACACGGGGGCTGCATTTTCAGGCATGTAGACCCCTAGATCCAGAAGCTACCCTGGAGCAGGGCACAGGGCGCAGAGGGAGTTTCTGGAGCCAGGCCCCTGGCTGGCTTTTGGCCTGACTGGCTCTAGCCAACCGCACTTTCTCCCTCATAAGGTCCAGCGGCTTTTACTCGGTCCCTTTCTCAGCAACTTCTTTTTTGCATCTGCCCCTGCTCATGGCAGTGAGTAAACAACTTCTTTTATTAAAAATTGATCACGAAGCTCGTAAGGGCGGCAGGTTGCCCCAAGGGAGGGCAGCTTCCTCCTCAAAACTCTGATGATAGTAATAGCTAACGCACACTCTTTTTGGTGTTTTATGAGTTTTTTTCTTTTTTGTTTTTGAGACAGAGTCTCACTCTGTCACCCTGGCTAGAGTGCAGTGGTGTCATCACAGCTCACAGCAACCTCCAACTCCTGGGCTCAAGTGATCCTCCTGCCTCAGCCCACCGAGTAGCTGGGACTACAGGCATGTACCACCATGCCCAGCTAAGTTTTCTATTTTTGATAGAGACGGGGTCTCGCTCTTGCTCAGGCTGGTCTCGAACTCCTGAGCTCAAGCGATCCTCCTTCCTCGGCCTCCCAGAGTGCTAGGATGACAGGCGTGAGCCACCATGCCCAGTTGAGTACTTTTTTATTTAATCCTACGATAACTTTATGAGGTGGGTCCTATTCCTATCCCCACTTTATACAAGAAGAAACTGTGGATCAGAGAGGTCAAATAACTTGCCCAAGGTCGGATTTCCAGAGCAAAGTGGGTGGGTCCTACAATTTCAGCAAAGATTGGCAGGGGTCCAGATGAGCACGTTCTTGCTGTCCCATCCTCAGGCTTCCCTGCTCCTGGCGTGCCGGGCTGTCTCTGTGGGCGCCTCCTGTGCCACCTGGTCTCCCAGCCCTTCCAGAACAAACGGCCACTGCCTCCGTACCCCTCCTTCACGTCTCGCAGGCCGTTCGGGCTCTCCACTGAGATTGTTGTTTGTCCTGGAGTGTAAGGACTGAGCCTTCGTCATCCTGGTACCCGAAGCGCCTGGCACGGCTTCACACCCCAGCAGCTATGAACCTCGGGACCTCACACGCCCAGCAGCCGTCCCCTCTCTCAGCTCCGCCTGAGCTGTTTCTTCCCCCAGATGCCCGAGGCCCTGCCCCAGCCCTGAATCTCACCAATCCTCCTCACTCACTTTCTTGGTTTGTTTTTACTTTGTATTATGAAGAATTTGGAACATATGCAGAAGTAGACAGAACAGTGCAATGCACCTCTATAAACCCATAACCCAGACCCAACAACCCTCAGCTCACAGCCAGTCCCCTGTCCCAGCTGCGGCCACATCTGCTGTCCCCTTCCATACAACTTTGAAGAAAATCCCAGATGTCAGATGATTTCACCCATAAATATTTCAGTGTGTATCTAAAAGATAAGGACTCTTTAAGAAAATAAATGTATATGTATACACATACAAATATATATGCATTTATAATAGTAATATTGTTTTATATGTTACATTACATGTGTATGTACACATGAAATAATATTACTATTATCATCATACCCCAAGAGATATTAAGCAATAATTCTCCAATATAATTAAATATCCAGAAAGCATTCGAAGTGCTAATTCCTCATGTCATGATTTTTTTTTTTTTTTTTTTTTTTTTTTTGAGACAGAGTCTCACTCTCTTGCCTGGGGCGAGTGCTGTGGCGTCAGCTGTGGCGTCAAGCAATCCTCCTGCCTCAGCCTCCCGGGTAGCTGGGACTGTAGGCACACGCCACCATGCCCTGCTAATTTTTTCTATTTTTAGTTGTTTGGCTAATTTCTTTCTATTTATAGTAGAGACGGGGGTCTCGCTCTTGCTCAGGCTGGTCTCGAACTCCTGAGCTCAGGACAATCCGCCTGCCTCGGCCTCCCAGAGTGCTAGGATTACAGGCGTGAGCCACCGCGCCCGGCCTCATGTCATAATTTTTAAAAATCAAGATCCAAATAAGGTCCACACATTCCAATGAGCTGTCACACTAACTCACTTTTCACCCACAGGCTCACCCTCGTTCCTTCTGTTTTCCCTCCGATACAGGTGATGAGGACGCTGGGTGGCTGGTCCTGCAGGCCCCGTCGCAGTGCTGTCCTCTGATTTCCTGTCAGTGGTGGTTAGATCTGGAGGCTCAATCAGATTCATTGTTAAAGCCACTCCTTCCTGGACCTCTTCCCAGGTTTGGAAGAGGGAGCCTCCCTTTCTGGTGTGACCGCAGTGCCCAGCCTCCTCCGTGCGGGCAGGCCCTGGGCATGTGTGCTTCCTGGCCAGTCCCCAGCCCTGCCACCTGCTGCGCACACAGTATGACCTCAGAAGGCGTGTGGAATGGACACATGTCACACCCCAAGTCCCACCCCTCAGCTGCCTGTGCCTTCAGCTTCCAGAGGAGGGTCTGGGCCCGAGCAACAGGGAGAGGCCCTCCACCACTCCACCCCTGCACATGGTACAGGTACCATCAGAGCCGCATCTGCCCAGGAAGGAGGGGCTAGGATGCCCACACCCCCAAAACAATCTCCACTCATCTTTTGGGGCTCCACCTCCCTCAGCCCCCTCTACCCTGACCTTGGCCTCTCGCAGTCTGCTAGACTTTCTGCCTGAAGTTTCTCACCTACACCTGCAGGCATCACCTGAGCTGAGTCCAGGCCTTCTGGTCTCATTTACACATACCTCCCACCACCCAATTCAGAACTTACCCCAGAGGTCCCACCAGCACCTCTTCCCGCCCTGCCACCCAGCAATACCTTCAGGTCATCGCCAGGTAGATGTCCTACCTTCACTTCCAACTCCACACACAGTCTCTGAAACCAGCACCCTTATCCCACAGAAGCCACCCCAAACTCACTGGGGCAGCCATCCAAGACCCTCCTGGTCAACGTTTCCTGGCCACTTCTTCCCTGCACAGACCCAGTCTGGGTTGGGATCCAGGCCCACCAGGTACTGGTCGTGTGACCCAGACTGGGGCCTCTGTGCTGTGTCAGCTGAGCTAAGCTGAGCCCCAGGCCCGGAATCCCCTTGCCTGCATGGTCTGGGCTATAGTTGGCCATGGGTGCAGGAGAGGACGCAGCAGCCGTGTTTTGGTCCTGAGGTCGGCACAGGGCTCTAGCCCTGTGCGGCTTGTGCACACTGATGGGGTCTGTGGATTCTCCACTGATCTCCTTCCTTTTCAGCTTGTGCAGCTCCTGAGCCAGGTGTGTGTTTAGCTCCAGGACAAAGGGCACAGGCTTCCTCTGTGGGTCACCAGTGTCATCAAAGTTGGTGGCTTGGAGGTGGCTGTGTGTCCATCCTCCAGAGTCCCAGCTCTTCCCCACTGGTTCAGTTCATCCTTGCTCTTCCCACTTCACATGTGGCCTCCTGTCCCCGCTGTCTGCCATGTTTACTCTAGACTTAGAGCATTAACCCTCCCCCCACCCCATTGTATAAGGTCAAATCCTGTATTCTGTGTCAGTCCTGGTTGTTCTAATTCTCTGTCACACCTTGGGCCACTAATTGAGCTTCACTTTCCTCATCTGTGAAATGGGGATAATTATAGTGTCAACCTCCTATGGTTATGACGATTAAGTGGGATAATAATATGTGTAAGGACTTAGAGTAAGGCTTGGTACAGAGTGGGCCCTCTGTAAGCATGGGCTGCTAGCATTCTTATTCCTGAGAGAAGCCCCTTGCTATGGCTCCTCCCTGCCTTACCAGTCATTTCCCTTTGACTAGAGTCTCCACCCGTTCACCTCCTCCAGGAAGCCTTCCTTGATACCCATTGCTGGAAATTCCTTTCTTTCCTCAGAGACCTGGTGTTCCTCTCTGTTTAATTTTATCTTTTCTGCCCCATTCATGACGTCATGCATTCGATAGACAAGTATCTCTTGAGCATCTACTATGTGTTAGCACCATGTTAGAGACTGTGGATTAAACACAGTCCCCTGCCCCTTAGCACAAACTCTAACAAGGCAGATGGGCCTGTTAATCACTAAAATACAATGTGACAAGTGCGTTGAACAAGGGAGTTATGAACACCCAAAGAAGGGTCATCAGAAGGCTTCCTGGCAGAAATGACCTTGAAGGATGAAGGATGAGTTAACTCTCAGGCGGACAAGATAGGAAAGGGCATTCGGAGCAGAAGGAACAGCATGTGCAAAGGGGTGTAGGCTTGAGAGACCACGGCTAGACTGGGAAGAGCAGGCCTTGCACGTCTCGGGAATGGCGGGCCACGCAGCTGAAGGGGCCCGGGAGCCTGGCTCTGGCAGGCTTTGTCTGCCGTGCTAAGGCGCTCGTGAGCTAAGGGGAGCCCCTGACCCAGTGTTTGTCAACAGATCTCCCTCCGAGTGGGGCAGTGTCTCCATTTCCGGGCTCTAGGAGTCCTTGGCATGGATAAGCCTCTTGCTTTTCTCTCTTGTTCTCTGCTTTCAAGCCCCAGGGAGGATGGAAGAGCCCAGAAAGGGGAAAGAGAGAGGGAGGGATGGGGGTGGGAAGGAGGCCCCTGCGGGATCTGCAGGGCTGGGCAGTGCCTGGCTGGCTGGCGAGGAAGCTCTGCCCAGGGATGCAGAGGGGGCTTTGTGTGCAGATTGGGGGCACCCAAATAACCTCTTGGGGTAGCTTTGGGGCAGCAGAGAGCATTTGGGGGCTCCCAGGGAGGAAGTGTCAGAATTTAGGATTGGGATGCTATGAGTGTACATGTATAAATGTGTGTGTGTGTGTGTGTGTGTGTCTGTGTGTCTGTGTGTAGGAAATCTCCAGGGGTTTGTGATTGTGTAGCTTTTTCAGGGGAGAGTGAGGACTCCCCAGAGGAGCATTTATCCCCAAGGAGACAAGGTCTGGGAGGGGACAGGCTGGCATGTTCCCAGGATCCCCCTCACCCGCCACCCGCTCCAGCCTCAGCCGAGCACACAGCACCTGCCAGGGCTTAATGGCCTGTGACAGACAGGCCTGTGAGGGGTTACTGTGGCTCCAGGGAAACCTGCTCCGGTGGCTGCTGCAGCCTTTTCCCCTCCCCACCTCACCTAGCCCCCTCATCCTGCCCGGGCCCCAACTGTCTGTGGGAGGCCCTGGTGGGGGCGCTGTCGAGTAGTCACGTGGTGGGCAGAGGCCACCCTGCTAGCGCCACTGGAAAGGGTGGGCGCTCTGAGCAGCCAGTCTTTGGCGGGGTGGGAGGAAGCTGGAAAAAGCCAGCCTTCCTCTGGGACTCGTCCCGCCTGCCCCCTCCCCTGAGCAGCCTGAGTTTTTCCACTCTGTCCCTCTGCCCGAAATTCCCCCATGCATCGAGGCTTTCTTCTGGGGGGGCATCCTGCTGCCGGCTGCCCCTTCAGCAGGCACGGGTGCCAGGCCTGAGGAGTACAGGGAGGCGAAGGCGCCGCGCCAGGTGGAGGGGCTGCTCTGAGGGCGGACGCGGCGGCAAAGGCCAGACAGCGAATGGTGTCAGGCCTGACGCGGGAGGCTGGAGGACGTCGGTGCGGAACATAAACAGCTCTTTCTTCTTCAGCATGTGAACTATCGGGTTTCAGCGCTGGCATTCTCAGGGATTGGGCAAGGCTGGTGCCAGGCCGTGGCACCAGCCCCACTATTCAGGAAGGACTCAAGGTCAACAGACGCAGGGATCAGGTGGGGCCTAGGGAGGCGCCCTGGGAAAGCAGACAGAGATCGCAGCGGGCATGAGACATGCCCCTGGGGGGCTGCGCCCGGCAGAGGGAGGGATTGTGTTTCTAGAGGAGGACAGGGGGCTGGTCAGGGAGGCGCCAGAAGGGAGCAGCAAGGCAAGGCCAGAGCCCAGGCGTGGTGCCAGGCCGTGCCTGAGAAGGCGCCCTGAGTGCCAGCACACCCCCGGCATGTGGGGCCCTCGCCCCCAGGTCAGGCTCCTTTTATCCCCAAACAGCCGTGGGCCTTTCCTGAGGGTTCGGTTCTCCATAGCAGCTCACGAGGAAACATGAGTGGCTTGGAGAGCATCAACAGGTCTCCAAGTGGAGAAAGGGGACAAATTGTTCCCGCACCGCCAGCTGCCCTGCCCACTGGCGACCTTCCTCCCACCACCCACTGCCCGACCTGAGGTACCTCTCTGCTGTCTTCCCACACAATAGCATGAGTTATTCTCTGCCTGCGCTGCCAGCATTAATGTACCTTCTTTGTCACTAAGCTCCTCTTCTACATACTTCCAGGAGAGCTATTATGTAACCAGCTACACATCAGCCCTCTAAAAGCCCATGTCTCCCAGCAAACAGCTGCAGGATTTCTTCCTCTCTGCCTACCAGATTTCTTCCTTCCTTTTTTCCTCTCAAAAAATAACCCCTGTACTAGGAACTTGGGAAACAATGACAAATGACACTCAAATCCCACCTGAGGCCACAGTCCTTACAAATCCTAAAAGGGCAGGACCTTGGCTTGTCTCTGTGTCCCCAGAAGTTAGCACAGTGCCTGCCACACAGCAGGCCCTCCACGAACCTTTCCTGAGAGGGAGCAGGACATTCCAGCATGTAAGAAGGGGCTGTGGAAGTTTCTCTTTCCTCCCCCACCTGCCCTGGTCTTCCCCCTGATGGGTCCTGCCAAGCCCCTGTCCCCCCACCCCCACTCCGGGCCCAGCCCCCTGGGCTGACCAGTGCTGCTCGGTAGTCCACCCTCTCGGGCCTCAGTGCCCCAGCGTGAGTGAGCCACCTCCCTCCTGACCACACTCCCAGTCCCCTGCAGGGCAAATCGGGAAGAAACCCGGCTGGACGTCCATTACTCTTGCCTCACCTTCCGCCTCTTTTCAAGGGTCCCCTCCTCTAGCCTACATCAGGGATATGTTCAATTTGTGTCGCACTGGGCGACATAGCCAAGTCCACAGTAGTCCTTGTAGTCCAACAGCCTGCAAGGCCCAGCTCCCCGACCTCATTTCAGCCTCTCTCCCCTCACTGACTTCCTCTTTGCCCTCCCGGTGCTGAACTCCCACCTCCGGGGCTCTGCTCCTGTTATTCCTCCAGGCTAGAACGCTCTTCCTCCAGGTATCTGTTGGCTCACCCTCTGGCCTCCCGCAAATCTTTGCTTAAATGTCACCTCTCACAAGGACTTTCCTTACCCCGACAGTCCTGGTCCCCTTTCCTACTTTATCTTTCTCATTTATCACTTTCTGAGATGCCCATTTATTTCTCATTGGTTGTCTGTCTCCCCACTAGAATATCAGCTCTGCGAGGGCAGGCACTGCCATCTGGTTTGCTCACTGCTGTGTCCCCAGCATCTATCTACACAAGTTCCTGGCACATGGTCAGTACTCAGTAAATACTGGCTGAAGGAACTGAGGGGAATTTTTGCTTTCTGTCCCTCCAGAGCTCTCACAGGGCAGAAGCTCCAGGACACCCACTGTGGGCCAACGCTCAGCCTGCCTCCGGCCCCTGCTGGAACTCCAGGCCCAAGGAGGACAAGACACAGCTTCCACCTGGTAGCCAGTAGGGCTGGGGCATGGCAAGCCACACTTCCCTTCCTGCCCTGCCCCCTTATTAGAAGCAGGAATTCCAACCTAGGGAGGGAAAAGAACTTAAAACTGGATGTGACTCTTCCCTTAGCCCATGAAAAATGTACCTGAAATGGTGCCTTCCTCAAAAAAAAAAAGCTTAGTCTCTTTAGTCCCTTGGTCTCTCTAGTCTGCTTCGTCTCTCTTTGTGCTTCTGTAACTCCCCTACCTGGGAGACACCCACCCGCTCCCCCAGGATGCAAGTTAGCGTCCTGGCCACTCCACCCTTGCCTCTGAGCGGTCCATGGTTTTCCATCAGAATAGCGCTTCCCAATCCTCCTGCACATTGGAATCATCTAGAGAGGTTTGCTAAAACATTTTAATTCAAGACCCCATCCTCAGAGATTCTTAGTCAATCTTCCAGGGCTGAGGGCTGGGCTTTTTAAAAAACGCCCTTGGTGATTCTAATGTTCAGCCGGGATTTTAGGAATCGAGGGTCCAGGCAGTGCCCTGGGTGGCAATGGCCCTTGGTGTCCCAAGCCCCACTGAGCACCCAGAGTGAGCATGAGTATCCCAAGATGCCAAATCTGGTTCCTCCCACTGGGGGAATTACGCGTGTGGGGGGATATTGTTCAGCTCACCCAGGAGTTAACTGTTGACACACACACCCCCAAACCAGTTCTCAGAGTTGGCACAGTCTAAACCGAGACTTACACAATCTCAAATGCTGATTAGAACCACACAGGTAACATAACTGGTTGTGGCAGGTGTCTTGCTACGACATGGATATTAAGGGTGGGGATTCCATGTCCTTCTCGCAGGGGCAGCTTTGACCCTGTTATGACCTGCTGTAGCCAAGAGGGGATGCAGGCCCTGTGGTACCCGATTTTCTTCTTTGTTCTTCCCAAGAGAAATTAGGAATAATGAATTTTAAATGAAATAACCTATATTTTCACTTAAAAATCCTGATGATGCCAATAGGTTGCTAAGCTCCGTTATACAGTTCCCAAACTGCCAGATCTTACAAGGCCGAGCCCACTCGCAGTGGGCTCAGTATTCCATATCATCACTTCAGGGCAGCGTCAGTTCCTTCCCATCATCCTTAACATTCAAACTAATAGGAAATGGCTACTCACTCCAGAGCCACACACTGTTTAAAGGCTGCTTCCTCAGCTCTGCCAAGAACCCCTGAACCTTTGAAATAAAGGCTTGTCACAGTGATGTGCTGAAGTTGGCTCACACTGGCCTGTGAAAGTCAATTGCGCCCATCTCGTCCCAGCTCCATAATCTGTGACATCATCACATTAGCAGCCTGAATCGGCCACAGCAAGAATATTTACACCACATGAATCTACAAGTGTTATAAATCAGAACTTTTTTGCCCTAGAGAGCTGGTTGTTAAATGCTTAGCAGCACACCACTGCTATAAGGATTCAGACTTTGCCAAGGAGTGGTGGGGACGCAGTGGAGAAGAGAGTAGTTTCATTTTTCTAGTTACATGAGAATTCATATGAATGTGTGCAGCAGACATTTTGACAGCTCCTTCTCTCTAATACCCCTAGATACCCACCAAGAGGACGCAGGGTTGAAATATTTCCCTTAAAGAATAATGTTCATATAATAGGATGCCCAGATTTTAAGAGTACTGTCTGATGAGCTTTTACTATGACATACACATGTAACCACCACCCCAATCAAGATGAAGACTGTTTCCATCCCTCCAGAATGTTCCCCACACCTCTCTCCAGCCAATCCTCCACCACAGGCAACCACTGTTCTGATTTTTATCCCGATGATTAATTTTGCCCGTTTCGGAACTTTATATAAATGGAATCACACGGCAGGTGCTCTTTTGTGTCTGGATTATTTCATTCAAAATAATGTTTTTGAGACTCATCCACATCCTCGCCCATACCAACAGTTCATTCACTTTTATCACTCAGAAGTCTCCCTTAGAATGAACAGTCCTGATATAATCTTAATCCTGAAACTCACCCCAACTCTAGGCAAGGGCCCATTAAAATTTGATTTTTACTGACTGATGCTGGAGAAGAAAACTTCTTCCCACCTCTTGGCACAGACAGTGGGTCACAGGAGATTTAGGTGGACTTGCCTTTCTCCACCAGGAGAATGATGGAGTAGAGCACAAACTAGGCATTTGATGCTCTCTGGCTTGGCGGTAGTATTGGACTCACTGTGACATACCAAGTCTCCCCAGAGTTTAAAGGCCCCCACTTCCCTGATCTTCTCTCATAAGTTTCATACCAAAGCCTGGGGCCTCTCAGTTCCAAAGTTGTCTTCCATGTTTCCCCCAGAAGGCTTAGCAATTCCTCATGCCACTACACTTCTGGTGACCTGCATGATATGCCAGGATTCCTGAGATGATCACAGTTATAATGTTCCTTCTTTTAGTACAACATGGATAATAAGTGTTTTCTGAATTGAGCGGCTCTACCTCAGCATAGTTCTCTGTTCCCTTAATTCAGAATGTCCCCTGGGACAGAAACTGCTGGGGCTGTCACCAGCTAGTAAGAAGCCTCTATTACTATTTGGACAAAAGTGGTTCCATGCCTGCAAGTTAAACAACCTGCCTTGTGCAGAAATGAGTTGGGCTACACAAATGGAGAACTATCCACAAAGAAGGGAGTGATGGGAGATAGGGAAAATATTTAAAGCAATCCATGGAGGAAATTCTCAAAGATTAATCTCTCCCCTGGAAGTTTTGGCAACTTTTTGCCTTTTAGGCAGCATGTATTGAGTGGTGGCTCTGCCACTTTGTCATATCCCTTAACCTTAGGTCTTATTGTACATCTGCAAGAATAGAGGCTCAGAGGCTTTCTTTCAGGGCCAGGATTCAGAGCGAGCCACCTTTGACTCCAATTCCCATGTTTCCTTCAGCAGGTCGGCTGTTTCTAGAAAATGAGTAACTGCAGGGCAACTTCAGTTTTACATTTGTTTCTGCTTGGTACCCTTAGGGATCTAAGTGGTTTAACTGATCTATTTTTCCTTTAATTTCTTTGCTTAGGAAAATTGTCAAATCACTTAGAAACAATTTACAGAACATTTACAGCACGTATGTCCCTGTATTTGGTGCTGTGGAAGACACAAAATAATACAAACCAATACAATGTAGCTGCCTTATGGAACCACAATTTGAAAGGGCCAACTACAGCATACACAAAATGTCAGGTGACCACGTTAGACAGAGTACAAGACTTAAAGGTGAACAGTCAAGTTAGGAAAAACAGACAGCTGGAGAAAAACGGGGAGGAAAAGCCTAGAGAAGGAAAAGATTCATGTGAGGAAGTTTCAGAAGGAAGATGAAGTAAACCATCCCCCTCCCCAAGCTAGAAACCTACGACCTCTTCTGGGTTATGAAATTTGTGTTTCATGGAGAAAACACAGCAAGCTGAAAGGGCTAGGAGATTTTGCAAGTGATTCCACCTGGACAAGCGAGGATTAGGGAAGCTAAGGTGAGGGAGGGAGGAAGGGAGACTGGCAAGTTTTGAATGTGGAAATTGTATAGGATGTTTCTTGACAGTAGTGGCAAAGGGGGTAGGTGGTTATCTGGGGGGTAAGGCAGGAGGGGATTCAGAAAGGATACTGGGTGAAACCTGAACAAATAGTAAAAGTGATGCGAAGGCAGATGTCTAAAAACATTGCTCACAACGACCTGGCAACAGGGTAAGTACAGGCAAAGGGACCACGTTTCCCCACTGCTGTGTCCCTGAAGACTCTAGGATCGGTTCAAACAGAAACTTTTATTGAGAACTCCCACACTAGCAGGACACTGCTGTAGGTGTTGCAGGCGTAGGGCACTTTACAAACACGAACAGGGCCCCTGCTGTAGCTCACAGGGCTGGTGTGTGGATTATACTTGAGCTAACGCGTGTAAAGGGAATAGTAACTGCAATTTAAGGGCTAGTTATTATTACTCGCTTTCATTAACCGAGGATTAACCGTAGGCGCCTAGCACAGTGCCTGCCTGTACTCCTATCGAAGGACTTATTAAAACCTTCACGATCTAGCGAGGGAGATACTCAATTTCCTTACCGCAAAACAAATTTTACAAGCATGGGCTCTAAGAGAGGAGCGCAAAGGCTCAGCGGCGCGGGGCGCACCGTCGCTGAGGGGACGTCGGCTGTGGTCCGGCGGAGACGGCATTCCTGGCACTGGACACCGCTGGAGGCCCGGCTCGCGCAGAGCTCCTCGCAGGCCTAGGTGACTGGGCTCTGGGCCGCAAAGGGGCGGGCCCAGAGCTGCGGAGAAAACTCGGGAAGCCAGGAAGGGGGCTTGGAACCGCCACAGACCAAACCCGGGACTTGAGCTGCCGGCGCCGCCGAACCCCGCCCCCTCAGCCCTCTGGAACTCCCGGGGGAGTGCCTGGCACTGCGGCGGCCTCCACAGCCGCGAGCCCCTGGCCCGGACCACCCGCGACCACTGACCCCAGGTCCGCAGGCCAGCGTCCTGCCAGGACCCAGCCCCCTGCCAGGACCCAGCCCCCTGCCAGGACCCAGCCCCCTGCCAGGACCCAGCGCCCCACCGGGCAGCCACATCCGGCGCGCACCGCCCGCCGCGCTTCGCTCCCCGGCTCCCCCACGCTCTCAAGTGGTGCCCTCCGGCCCCGCCCTCTGACGCCCTTGGGGCGTGGCTTCCCGTCACGTGACGGGGAGTGACCTCGCCGCCCGGCGCCATGGGGGCCTCGGACCCGGAAGTGGCGCCTTGGGCTCGCGGCGGGGCCGCGGGGATGGCGGGAGCTGGAGCTGGCGCCGGAGCTCGCGGCGGAGCGGCAGCGGGGGTCGAGGCCCGAGCTCGCGATCCGCCGCCCGCGCACCGCGCACACCCGCGCCACCCTCGGCCTGCGGCGCAGCCCTCAGCCCGCAGGATGGACAGCGCAAACGGGGGCCTGGGCTCCGGGGACAACGCCCCGACCACTGAGGCTCTTTTCGTGGCCCTGGGCGCGGGTGTGACGGCGCTCAGCCACCCGCTACTCTACGTGAAGCTGCTCATCCAGGTGGGGGACTAGGGGCGCCGTAAGGAGATGGGAGGCTGCTATGAAGGTGACAGACGAGGATCTGGAGGAGGATTGGGGCGGAGGAGTCAATGGCGACGGATTTGGGGAGAGGGGCGGGGACATCGGGTTTGGGGGGACGAAGGGAGCAGGAGGGGGACGAAGGGATCGGAGCAACAGATTTGGGAGAGGGTGGAAGAAACTCGCGATTTGGGGAGTTTGAGGGGGTGATGGGGTGGGGAGATGGGTTTAGGAGAGAAAGGAATGGGGGCGACGGACTTGGGATAGGGCCGGGCAGCCGATTTGGAGTGAGGGAAGAAGCAACAGAATTGGGGGAGGGGCGAGAAGTTTTGGCGAATGGGTGTTTAGAAGGTGAGGAACACATATTTGGGGTAGAGGGGAGCAGGTGCTCTGGATCTAACATAGATGGATTTAAAACGTGTTTGGGGGGACAAAAGATAGGCGCCGGAGCCAAAGATTTAAGAGGGAAGGAAGGTCATCAGACTTGGGGGCAGAGGGGCCGGAGGTATTGGATTTAATGGTGACGGAATTTGGTGGGAGAGTGCTAAAACAAAAACATTTAGCAGAGGAGGGCTATCGGTTTACCCGAGATGGGGGCTCTGGACTTGATGGCGACGACAGATTTGGTGGGAGGAGGGGACAGGGTGACGCATTTGGGGGGAGGGGAGGGATAGGGCCACGCATTGGGGGAGGGGAGCGACAGCAATGTGTCTGGAGAGGGGAGTGGGGGGAGGGTTTTAGGGGGAAGGGATGACGCATTTGGAGAAGTGGAAGTCTTAGTTGGGGTCGGGCGATAGGGAGACAGGAATCACGGTGCTGTGTGAGGAGAGGGTTGAGAAGGGGCGTGGGAGTATTGGAATTAGGCAGAAGGGGCTGTGGAGACATAAGGCGGCAGGATAGGTAGGGGCTCGCAGAAATTGAGACTGAGTTGGGGATGTCTCTAGAATGGAGGGGCGCTTAGGCACTTGGCGTATTTGGTGGTAGCCAGCAGTGCTGTACAGATGAAGTGTGGTGCTTGAGAGAGAGAGATTGGGCTGGAAGGGGAGTGTGCGTGGAGGTGTGCGTTTGGCAGAACTAGGTGGGTGTGACTGAGATGGGCACGCTTTCGATGGAGGCCTTCAGGCCTGAACTGATACCTGAAGTGTAGCCTAGAGGTTTCCAGTTTAGAAGAGTGGGGGGTGGAGGTAAAGACTGAGATGGAGACTTAGCCAGTTTCTAGATTTGAGTTGAGGCAAGTGGGTGTCAGATTTTACCGGCCTTATAAATGGACTGAAAGAATGGGAAATACAGTTGAAATGAGAGGCCCTTGAAAATGGGAGTAATTGAAATCTGGGCTCTGAGGAATGGGGCTAATAGGTTTTTAGGTTTGACCAGGAACATGACAAGGAATGAGGAGATTCAGTCAGGGGTGTCAGGGTGCCTGACTAGACCCTGATTGCCGCTGAGACTGGAAAACGGCTGATGGGAGAAAGTGGAGACCAAGACTGGCCTTTGGTTGTGATTTGAGAGTGAAGGCTGCTTTTCTTACAAGATTAGGGTTGTGTTTACAGCAATAGAGCACGAAGGTTTGGGAGAGAAATTGATGCTTTGGAACTGGTGGTACCTGAAACCTGGAGGGTACTGGAAGTTGATGGAGTGAGACTGGGTGAGGGCCGGGATTTGGGGGCGGCAGGTGGAAGGGTCTGTGGAATGGAGGATGCTGAAGCAAGGAAGGGGTGGGCTCAGTGTGAGGGAAATAGGGAAGTAGCTTCATCATTTGGAAGATGGTGGATTTGAAAAGAAAATTGAAATAAGGGTGGTTTGGAAAGGAATTTGGGGAATGAGGGAGACCAAAGGGTAGATGGTTGGGTGAGGATGGATGAGCCCAGTTTGGGTGACAGAGGTGGCCTATCTGATCTGAACCCAGCTGGTACCGAGTGTAATGTAATTGAGGGTGAGATCTTAAGTGGGTATAGTTTGAGGATCAGAAACAGGCAGATTACCGCGAGGGGGTGCGGCAGGAGTCGAGTGACAGATTTGGTGGCTGTCTAAATTAAGAGAGTAGGAATGTAGTGCCTTAGACCGGGGAGTGTGGGTGTCAGGTTTGGGAGCCGGAGACCTGAAGATGATGGACTGGCCTGCCACTATCCAATAGAAGGCCAAAGTTGTGGTTAGGTCTGGGTTAATAGACTGGAGGATGAAACTGGGTGAGCATGACTTAGGAACAAATAATTAAAACTTAGAGGTGAGAGGAATGGGGCTGAGATATGGCCAGTGTGCCTTTGATAACCTGAGTAGAGGTTAAGAAAGTAGATTCAACAGATTTGGGAGCTATGGGGATGTGGGGTGAAAGGACACAGATTTGAGGGGGAATCAGTAGGATTCCCAAATTATAGTGACTAAACTGATTATGGCAGCAAAAGTGCAGTAGCTGAGACGGAGTGGAAGGTAGAAAGGGAATATCACCTGTATTTAAGAGAACAAAATCAAATCAGAGCTTCACTCAGAGGCTTCAAGTTTTTAACCCAAAAGGGAGAAGGTGTAGAAGCCGAGGGCTGACTGCCTGGGTCAGCCGACTCACCCCTTTTCTTCCCTCAGCTCTCCTTGGCCAGAACTTTTTTTAAAAAAATTCCCATCATAGAGGAGTTTGTAAATTTATAATTAATAATCTGTTATGCCTCTCAGAATCATATCCACAAGACACAGAGAAGCACTAGAAGCATACTAATCCAGTTTATAAGGAGAGCTTGGCTAACCTGCCATTTCTACTCCCTCCCACGGCTGCAGGCCCCATCCTCTTCCATGTCCAAGGGAGCTGCTCTTCTGGTCCCTGAACCCGGCTGGCCTGCTCGAAGGACATGGCGCTGGGGTCCTGGCCCCCTGCCAAGGGAGGGTGGGACCTTCTCCCTCCCCACCTAGGCGCTGGTCTCCTGGACTCTCTGCCTCCTGCCCGGCAGCGGTCTGTCTCCACGTTAATTGGCAGCGCAACAAATGGCCTCACCCCTCAGCAAAGACTCCACCCCCTCACATCAATACGGATGGCTTGGTCTTCTCCCACTCATGGGTTTAACAAATACTTTAGTCATAATGAGCATCTGGAAAGCAAGAACTGTAATGGTCTTGCAGAAATCCGGGAGTCATCTTGTCACAGGGATGCAGCATGATTGAGATTAGAACACAGCTGAGGCTTTGCTTGAGGAACGACTGTGATTGGAGCTAATGGTGTGCTAAGCCTGGGCATAGGGGGTAGATGGGGAGGGGCCTGCGGGAGGCTTGGTAAGGAATTTGAGTTTGGGATGCACTTTGGAATGGGCGACGTAGGGCTGAGCTGTCCGAAGTTTGGGACTGAGATTTGGATGTGATGTGTTTTGGTATTGCCACGTTTGGAACTGAGATTAGAATGCAGTTTTTAACCCAGAGGTGAGAATTAAGTGAGATTTATTCTGAGATGAGAGTGGGATTTGAAATACATAGAAATGGGGGTGTCTACACTGGACATATCTGGGATTTGAAGGTAAGTAAGAATGTTGGGAAGTAGGTGTGACTTGGGCTGCAGTTGAGGTAGTATCTGTGACTAGACATTTCCATTCATTGGGAGATTAAGCACTGCTGATGTTATAGACACTGCTGAGATCTCTGGTGTATTTTGATGGGGAAAACATTAATAGGAACAGACTTAGAATTTGTGGGAGACGAGTTAGAGGCCTGGGAAGGAGGAGGAGCAGTGGGACTGAATCACCAGTAGAATTTTATCTTCCTTTGTCTTTGTTAATCTGAAGGTGGGTCATGAGCCGATGCCCCCCACCCTTGGGACCAATGTGCTGGGGAGGAAGGTCCTCTATCTGCCGAGCTTCTTCACCTACGGTGAGTGTGCTTCCCAGGCAGGAAGGCCCACACTGACAAAAAAGAGGCCCCCGGTGAGGAGCAGGCCCAGCTGGCCCCGGGGAACCTGCCACGTAGCATGGCACATAGAGCGGGGCTGGCAGAGAGGAGGGGATTCAAGAGTGTGGCTGGAGGCGTCAGGGTGTTGGGCAGGAACAGGTGAACAATGCAGCTTTGGTCCGGTTCCTCTGCTTGCGGCTGCCAGCCACCAACCCAGGCAGCAGGAGGGGACATACAGGTGCCTGAGAGAGGAGCCAGTCCAGGACGCTGGTCCCTGTCATCCCTGCCACCCCAGGTTGTGCCTGGCACTGGGGGTGGGGTGGTTTCCTTTCGCCTGCTGAGCAGTCCGGGCGCCGTTACCAGCTGTTCTGCTTTCCTGCCGCTCCTTCAGGAGGCCTGTGGGGCCCTCCTGTGTTCTTTATTTCATCCCACCCCTTGTCCCGTGTCCCCTGCATTCCCCAGGCAGTGGTGCCTCCATCTACTGGCCATGGTGTATGGTGTATAGGGGTTGCAGCTCTGCCTCTGTGTGCCCCTGACCAGCCGCTTTCCCACTCCGGCCCCACTGCGCTTCCAGGTATGCAGCAGATGGACTGTGATGGAGGCCTTCTTTATTTTTATTTATTTTTTTGTTTTTGTTTTTCAGAGACAGGGTCTTGCTCTGTCACCCAGGCTGGAGTGCAGTATTTTCAGCCTAGCTCACTGCAGCCTCCAACTCCTGGGCTCAAGCGATCCTCCCACCCCAGCCTCCCGAGTAGCTGTGACCACAGGCGTGCCCCCGGCACGCCCGGCTGGAGGCTTTCTTTAAATGTGTCCTTTTTCTCCACGTTCACAGCCAGCGTTCCAGTCCAGGCTAGTCTCCTCATGTTTCCTGTACTTCTGCTCTTGCCTGTTTGGTTAGTCCAGAAGGTTCTCTGAAACCTTTCTGCTGAATAGCTTAGAGCTTGGCCTCTGTGTTACCTTTTTCCACTTCACACACTGTTGGCAGAAGCAGATGTCACATTTCTCTTCAAGTTTTGTCCCTGTGTTGTTGAGTGCAGAGTCTAGGGCCAGGCAGAATGTGTCATTTTAAAGCTGTCAGTGTAGGGGAGGGGGAATCACAGAAGTGGGAAGGCACCCCCACTGTTGTACGGTGGAGCCAGTACCCAGAGATGACACTGGGTTTGCGGCAGGCAGGGTGGAGGGCTGCCAGCCCGCTTCACGGTGCTTTCTCTGTGTCTGGCTCTGCGTGCTGTGTCAGAGATGGGGGGTTAGAACCCAGGTCATCTCTGTTCATGTCACACAACCGTTCCCAAAGGGACCCAGGGTAGAGAGGCCTTGACCCCCATCTTACTGCCTCTTGTAAAGATGAGCTGGGTTCTGGGGTGCCCCCAGCCCTATTTATCTAAATGTAGTTTCAGTCCAGATGTGAGCAGATGTCCGTTGGGCATTTCCGGACACCACACCTGCTCTCAAGTCTGGCTGTCTGGTACTGTCTGGACAGTATCGCCCCATGTCATGGAGGAAAGCACCACAGCTGTCGTGCCATGCTCTGGTATAAAGGAAAGGACTCGCCACAGGGTCTCCGGGCACTGCAAAAAGGCCCTGGAACGATGGAGCCCTGGCCGGCCCTGGGGCCCTTTTGGCTGCAGAGGCCTCTGTAGACATTCAGCATACCTTCCTCTGCCCTCCCTCGCTCACAGTTCATCTCTGTAACGGGGAGGAGTAAGGGTCCTTTCTCCATTTTTACTGGTGGGCAAATCAGATAGAAAGGAGGTAAATGTTTGCTCAAGGTCACAGGCCAAGACTTTATCCAAGCTCCCTGGTCCTGACCGGGATCTCCCCTCCCCAAACAAACCTTCCTTCTGCCTGTTCACTCTGTGAAGTAGGGCACCTTGCCTTGTCACCCTGCGTTCCCCTCCCCTCCTACACCTCCTCTCTTCCCAGCCCACCCCCGTGTCGGGAAACCACACGGACAGGTAACAGGTGCTTGGCCCAGCTGTCGCCTGTGCTGGCTGCGACAGTGAATTGCCAGGCTGGCAGACATGCTGCAGAAGAGCAAAAGGCACGTTTGCTTGTTCCTGCCTCTGTGAGGCGCTAGAGAGCTAAAGTCAGGGCCCTGAAACGGGAGCATGTTGTCTGGGAGAATATTCTGCTAGCTCCCAGGTACGGAGGTTTATAAAAATACCCTGCCTTTTTGAACATGTTTAAAAAGTTGATGTAAAGCAATGAAATATCATCCTTAGAAAGTCAGGCCCGAGTGAAACACCACTAACTCATACGGGCAGGGTCTAGCTCCCCTGGCCGTTTTAAGGTTTTTCTGGAATTGTTCATTGGTGCTTCTTTTTTAGTTACTTCTCCATAGACTTGTTTTTCCTTTGACTAATAAATGCCAGCAGGTGCCAGCTGGTGTCCTGGGTGGGGCCTGCCCTGGCTGTGGGCATGTTCAGGGGACGTTCTTGAGCATGTCTTCTGGGAGCCCTTCCTTTCCCTTTGAATCCTCTCTTAGGTTGCAGACTTCATTGCCTGTGGGCTCGCTCTCTCTCTCTCTTTTTCCTTTTTTTCTTTTCCCAGATAAAAACATCATTTAT
The DNA here is from genome assembly GCA_004363605.1 of Indri indri. Lineage (NCBI taxonomy): Eukaryota > Metazoa > Chordata > Mammalia > Primates > Indriidae > Indri > Indri indri. The sequence goes on along the minus strand of RJWJ010001552.1, from coordinate 58,526 downwards.
AAGCAACAGAATTATTTTCTGGGTTGCAGCACTTAAGTTGTTGAGTTGAGAGATCATAGCTGAGTTTGCCAAGTAGAGTTTTTAAAGCTAAAAAAAAAAAATCTATGAACTTGTTTGTCAAAAATATGTTTTTAAGGTTTTACAAAAAGAAACAGGGGCTAGAAGACATTTGGGGATTGGGGCCTGACTGCTGCCAGGTCCTGGATGGTGTTCCCTCCCGTGCCTGTAGTTGGCAGTTACTTGAAGGACAAGCTGCATCTGGTCTGGGTGCGTGTGACCCAGGAGTGGGTGCCACTGGGCTGGACATGACCCTGCCACTTCTGTTTTCTTGTAGCCAAGTACATTGTGCAAGTGGATGGTAAGATAGGGCTGTTCCGAGGCCTGAGCCCCCGGCTGATGTCTAATGCTCTCTCCACTGTGACCCGGGGCAGTATGAAGAAGGTAAGCCCGGGGCGAAGCCTGGAGCAGTTGCCTGAGATTCCTGCACGCCCCTGGCCACCCCCAGAGGCAGCACATGTGCCCTGGTCCCGCCTCCCCTTTCCCGGGCTGGTGGACCTCCACTCTGGCACCGCCCCACAGTCCTCCCTCTTTCCCGCAGCTGTGACACCAGACGGTGGGTTTCTTTTCCTCCAAATTCCAGGCCTGGGCGTCACCTGAAGCAGGCCTAGCTAGTGGACACTGCGGGAAAAATACGAGGAGCTGGTTCCCGGCGTCAGTGTCCCTTACGAGTTGTATTAACGGGTGGGGCTGGACTTTGCTTTGGGCCCTCCCCTGCTTTTTGTTTCAGGTTTTCCCTCCAGATGAGATCGAGCAGGTTTCCAACAAGGATGATATGAAGACTTCTCTGAAGAAAGTAGTGAAGGAGGTGGGTATGTAGAGCTGGACTGGGGGAGGTGTGGGAAGGGGTCCGCTTAGCTCTCCTCCCTGAGTTGGGCAGGTCATTGAACAGTAGCCGAGTTGGGGCCTTGCGCGTGCATGGATGGGGTGGCACTTGGAAGGAGCCCCCACTTGGACTCTGGGGGGGTCCCAGAAAGCCTTCTCAGCAGCCGCTGGGCCTAGCCTGGGACCTGGCAGCACTTCTGGGTATAGGGGATTAGGGGTGGGCAACAAGGGGAGTCATCCTTGGTGGACCGACCCCATGTGAGGGCTGTGGGATCTCGGTTCCCCCATAAGGACGTGTAGCTCCCCGCAAGTATCAACGCCAGAGACAGGCCCGACAGAGCCCCCGCCCTCTGCTCTCTTCCAGACGTCCTACGAGATGATGATGCAGTGCGTGTCCCGCATGCTGGCGCACCCCCTGCATGGTAAGTCACCCATGGGAGACTGCATTTAAGCCACAAGCCCAGTGTGGCGGGGTGTGGGGCCACCCCTTGCGGATTGTTGCTAGGCAGGGGCAGAACGACTGGGAGGTGGCAGTGGGGTGGGGGGTATTCCACTGGAACCCCACTGAGGAGAGACTGGCCACAGGTCTTTTCCAAAGGGAGCTGGGACTTCCCAGGCAGAGAAAGCAGAACGCTGTGGTCACGGGTGTGACAGGGAATGCCAGAGGCCCTCTTCCTCTCCTGCGCTCTGACAGGCCACGTTGCTCAGTGGCCACTCTGTACTGGGCACCCTGTAGTTGAGGTGTCATGGGCTTTGGCCACTACGCCACCTGTGTGAGTGTTCTTTTTTCTCCAGTTATCTCGATGCGCTGCATGGTCCAGTTTGTGGGACGGGAGGCCAAGTACAGGTGAGTGATTATTTTTAGACTGGCAGGAGTGGCCCTCTTACCTTCAGGGTCTGCCAGGGCGGGCCGTGCTGGGCTCAGTGGCAGTACCCTCTCTGCCCTAGTTCTCTGTGGGAGCCCAGCCTGCTCCTGGGTCTGAGCAATGCGGTGGTGGCTTCCGTGGTCTGTGTCCAGGGGCATTTCCTCTTCTCCATCTGTCGTCAGGGGCTGCCCTGGCTGGGCCTAGATGCGTTGCAGAGGGGAGTGGGATTGGGGTCTGCTTGGATTACGAGTTCCGGCACCAGGGCTGCTTCTGCCACTTAGGACGCAGCTGAGGTGCCTGCCTGAACCCCCAGGGTTATGCCCTGATGATTTCTCCAGCTCTCTTAGAACCTGGCTCGTAGCTCTTTTCATCCCCTGTGAAGAAGCTGTCAGCCCCGTGGGCTTACAGCTTATCCCTGTGATTGTGCACCAGGCACTCACCTAGATCTCCTGTGCATGGCCCTGAGCGGGCGCTGGGAGCATATCTTTGACACAGCCCCTCCCGAGGGCACTTACGCCTTCCCTGCCCCGCTGAGGCCCAGCACAGGATGGGAGGTGGATCCTAGAGGCGTGTGGCAGGAGAACACACCCGGCTCACTCTTCCTCTCTAAGATTCTCATTTCCTGGGGTCAGTTGTTTTCTGCAGCTGTCCTGTGGGGCCACCACCCCAGGAAGTTTGGCTGCCACGGTGCTGGTGCTTCATTTGGGGTTCACTAATGGGAAATTGGCGCGTTCCCTGAGTCTGAAGTGTGAGGTTGGTAGATGGGACCAGGAGAGAATAATCTGGCTGAGAACCCCGGTGGGCCCAGCCACTGTTCTGAGAATGCTTGTGGGGCCTGGTAGGGCTGGGGCGTCCCAGGACCTGGGCTAGCCAGGGCTTTGGCGTCCACCGTCTTTTTGCATAGCCTCCGTTCAGGCCAGCTGATGTTTCTAGCCACTGGTCACAGAGGTTGCGCCTCCTCGGCATTTCGTACCTTAGACACCACAGCCTGTCTTCTGATGTCTAACAGGTGCAGTGGCCAGGGCACTAGTCCCCAGGCTCCCTGGGGCCAGGTACCTTTTCCCAGGCTGCTTCCGGGGTCCCCTGCTGCAGGGCCCCGTGTACCTTCTCTGCCCTCTGGGAAGGTGACTCTCTCCACTCACCGCCCCCTCCTGCTCTCGGTCTCAGGTGGGCACATAGGCTCTTCTGCCACAAGGTTGTTTAACCAGAGATGAGCAGAGGCCAGGTAGGACACACTGCCCCTGCAGTGGTGGCCCAAGCTAGGAGGTTTGTTCCTACATTCCAGATCCCACAAAAGAGCAACAGAGCACTGCTAGGTCTTCTGCCCCTGTGGGTGGTTGTGTTTCCCCAGTCCATGAACTGTGTAAACTCCTCCTCACCCCAGACAAGAGCTCTCTGTTCTTTCTACTTGAATTCTTCTGGGTAACAGTCCTCCCCATCCTGGCCAGGGCTGGTCGGCTCTGCTTGGTGACCAGATGACCTTGTGTCCTTGTCTTGCCTTCTTCGCAGTGGCGTGCTGAGCTCCATTGGGAAGATTTTCAAAGAGGAGGGGCTGCTGGGATTCTTCGTGTACGTGAGTCTATACACCCCATAGCAGGCCACAGGGCATGGCTGCACTAACCAGCGTGTCCTCAACCTCTCAGGCCACAGCTGCTGACCTCAGACCAACCACAGGGCTCTGCCCCACCCGAGTAGCTGCAGTCAGCTCCACAGAGCTCCATAGCCTAACAGCTACAGATCATCGCGATCAAAGTTGCCCAGCCCTTTTCGCGTCATGGCTGCCATAAAAACGGAATGGTTTGTCCAGCACACTGGGAGATGGACTGACCAGCCCCCACCAGGCCCCATCCCTCCGCCCTGGGACTGGGGCAGGGCATGGGCCTGGTCTTCATGAGCTGGGGCATTAGAAAATGCCCGAAAATCTGTGTCGTGGACTGCAAGTTGAGTTCTGGCAGCTTACAGGCTGATTCCAGCCAATGGATTCTGTTTGACATAGCACTTCTGACAAATTATTTGTTAACATTTAACATTTAAGATATTTCACACGAAAATCCATATTTCTGGCTTCTCTTGAAAAGTCAGAAAATCTGGCCCTGCTGGGCTGGTTTTTCTGTAGAGCAGCCATTGGCAGGGCCCAGGGGCTGCTCCTTTGGCTGGGCACACAGTCTCCTGAGGCCACAGGCCCCTGCACTCTTCGTTGTCCCACATCCAGCTTCATCTGTGAAGAGAGCTCATGCCGAAGAGACTGGTTTAGAAAGAATAAACCTCCGACAGAAAGAACCCAGAAGCCAGGCTTGATAAGTGTGGTTTTTTGGTGTTTTTTGTTTGTTTGTTTGTTTTTTTAAAGGATCTCACTCTGTCACCCAGGCTGCAGTGCAGTGGTGTCATCGTAGCTCCCTGCAACCTTCAGCTCCTGGGCTCAGGTGATCCTCCTGGCTCAGTCTCCCAAGTAGCTGGGACTACAGGCGTGTGCCACCATGCCTGGCTAAGTTTTTAAATTTTTTCTTTTTTTTGTAAAAACAGGGACTTGCTATGTTGCCCAGGCTTGTCTTGAACTCCTGGCCTCAAGCAATCCTCCTGCCTCAGTTTCCCAAAGTGCTAGGATTACAGGCATGAGCCACCACACCTGGTCAATTGTGTGTGGTTTTTATTTTGCTTTTTGAAGGTCTAGACAGTGACATGCGTGCGGTTATGTACATAGTATACTAGATACTGGGCCCCCCATTAACAAGTCTTTATATTGTGGTTTTCCAGTTTGCCACATGTCTTTATTTCGGATCCCTTGTTAAACCAGGAGACTACTGTGTGGAGGTGTGTGTGTGCGTGTGCATATGCATGTATATGGTTCTCAGCAGGAGTCGATCTTGTTCCACAGGGAACATTGGCAACGTCTGGAGACATCTTGTGGTTGTCAACAACTGGCATCTAGTGGGCAGAGGCCAGGGATGTTGCTAAATGTTCTAGACAAAGAACACAACAAAGAATTATTCAGCCCCAAATGTCAACATTGCCAAGATTGAGAAACTCCAATTTATGTACATATATATGCATACACACACGTATGCACGTATAAATACACATGAATAAATATTTGCCCATGTACCTGGGACATCAGATCTTAAAACACTACATGTCACCACCTCCGGTATTTTTCACACTGTGTAGTTCTTTTCTGGCGTGTGAACAGGATTCCCACACAGCAGATGCTTACCCTTTGGGCTCTCTTTCCCTGCATGATCCTGGACCAGGTGGTACACATACATGTTACAGTGCTCAGAAAGCACCAGAGGGTATCCTGCATAGTTAATCTGAGCACAGGTGGAGGCAACAGGATTGGAAATTGCATTCACAGAGGTTCATTGTATTAATATTCCTCATAGATGTGTTATATATATCCTTTTGAACTTTTCAAACATTTTATAATAAGATTTTTAAAAATTCAAAAATAGTAATTCTGCTTCCCCTCCCAAGAGACAGCCATTTTCCTCCTGGAGCACCTCCCAACATACTGCATAGCTAAACAAGCAAACACATTTGAAAAACACAGGTAGCACATGGGACCTGGCTTTTTGCCCTCAGCACTGTGTCTGAGGGAACCTTCCTTACCCGCTTAGAAGAGCTGTTAAAAATTAGCCCTCCTTGCAAACGCTTGCATAGAATGTCTTCAATGGAATATTCCAGGGGTGGAGAGAACAGATGCATTGAACAGTGTGTTTTGCGACTGTTGGTTAGGTAAAGAGGCCAGGAGGAAATTACCAACGTGTGGGCACCTTTCATAACCTGTAATTGAAAAGCCCAGACTTGACAATGTTCATATCTTGATGCCTGGCTTCTGTGGTTTGAAAACTGCTTGTGAGGCCATTCCCTAATTTGTGGCATACATGTAGCACTTCCCCACGGGAAAAGGACACTACTTCCCCAGCGCACATAACCCCTGCAGGCTCCCTGCCCCAGGCTGTGCCACTGGACATGCTGAGATTTTGAGCTTGGATCCTGGTGGCTGCCTGCTTCCTGGGTGTGGAGCCCCCAGGAGCTGTTACGCCTCCCTCCCCTGCTCATGTTTGCTCACCTTGTTTTTTAGCGGCTTAATCCCTCACCTCCTGGGCGATGTGGTATTCTTGTGGGGCTGTAACCTGCTGGCCCACTTCATCAATGCCTACCTGGTGGATGACAGCGTGAGTGACACCCCAGGGGGGCTGGGAAACGACCAGAATCCAGGTTCCCAGGTTGGTTGGAACAAGGACTTGTCCTTCTTTCCGTGCACTGCTGATGCCCAGGGTCTGGGGCGGATTCGAGGACTCTGGGCTTCTGAGCACCGGGTCCTGGGGGCAAGAGAGGACTTCTGGTTGTCCCTGGAGTCAGCTTTGTTTCAGTGGAGAATGGCCTCAAGAGATGAGATTGGTACCCAGACCTAGGAGGAATTTATGGAATGCTTGTCCTTGGACAGCTTTAGAAACAGACCTCAGCTTGTCTGAGAGACAGCTTTGAGGCAGTGACCCAGGTAGGGCTCAAGAAATCAGAAGATGGACCAACTAATAACGACAGTCCTTTGACCTCTGCGTCACGTCTTATGCTTTTCAAAACCCTTTTGTGAACATTACGAGCTTTGATCCTGACAGCACCCTAGTTGTGAAGGGAATAAGACAGGTATAATGTCCCGTATACAGAAATTGAGACCCAGAGACTAAATGGGCTCCCTAGAGTCCCTCGGCTGGACGCGACAGGGCTGGAACTAGGTCTTTCCCTGGCTAGGATGAGGGTGGTTCCCCCCTTGAAGCACCTCAGGTGTTTTCAGATCAACCAGGAAGTGTACAATCTGGGCTCACACTGCTATTTTGTTAGCTATGGTCTACACAGCCTGGTGTGCACCGACCTCTCAGTGGGTCAGGTCAGGCACAGGAAGGCTTGGTCCTTTTACAAGGTGCTGGTTAAAGAAAGGTGTCTGGGTACCTGATAGGTTGGCTGGTTCTGCCTGAACCAAGGTGAGAATTAGAGAGCAGCGTTTCCTGGGCTGGGGATTCCTGGTAGACACTTAGCAGCGCTGATTGCTGAACTGGGAGGATAGGTGAGGGGCCTGGGCCAGGAGTGGGGGTCGTAGTCCACATGTGTCTGTGTCTGGGCCCCAGGCTGGCAACCGCGGGGCTGGGCTGTGTCTGGGCACGTGTGTCTGTGTGGTGAGGAATGCGCTGCTCTGGGTGAGAGCCTCTGCCCCCAGGGAGACCAGCCATTTGGCCCGGGTAGGTGAGTTGTAACTGGCCTTTCCACGTAAGCAAATTAAGGTGGCTACATGGGAACCCATCCCATTTGCAGTCGAAGTGGTACGTACCTGCAGCTCCGTTCCTTCTCAGGGGCCCAGGCTAGGTGAGCTGCTATTACGTGCAGAGCAAGGCTAGGACGGCTTGGCTGTCCGCGGCGGGAGGTGGGCGGGGAGCGCGCCGCTGGCTGGTTTCTCCAGTCCAGGTGAGCTGCTGTACTCGTGTCAGCAGCACCAGCAGCCAACTGCCTCATTGGAAGCATTTTTCCAGCACTTTTCTGTGTGTGGCTCAAAGGCTGAGATGAGGCTGCCAGGGCTACTCAGCAGACAGCTGAGCACATCAGCCCTGGGCTCCAGGGCGTCCACCCAGTGGGATGGCCACCACAGGAAGCTTTCCTCCACCTTTCCTCACTAGGGGCTGTTTCCTAGGCAAAGTAGAATTTCAAGAGTTGGAGTGTGAAGGGGGCAAAAACGTGATGGGTGGGGGTGGCAATAAGCCCGAGTTTCCCCTCGCTGTGAGCCATAGGCCAGGACTCTGCCTGTGGGTGTCAGGGTGGTGTCCTTTCCATTCGGGAAGCACTCTGCGCACTGACTACGGCCAAGCCCTGACGTTGATCGGGCAGGCACAGCTGGGCTTGCACAGGCCAGCTGCGGCCGATCCGCTCACCTGCCCCCTTCACGGGACTCCCTTCAGTCCAGTGACCCCCTTCTGCGTCCTAGGTCTTCTCTCGGCTCCGACTGAGGCCATGGAAGCAGCTGGTGGCCCTGGAAGGGAGGGCATGTGTGCGGTGTGCGTGTGAGAGGAGCTGAGCATGGAGGGTGTGGCGGGTGGGCTGAGGGGCCGCAGGTCTGAAATGTGCGTCCTGTGGGGCCTGAGGCAAACCGCTCTTCCTTTCTGTCTCCTCAGTTCAGCCAGGCCCTGGCCATCCGGAGCTACACCAAGTTTGTGATGGGGGTGAGTGGAGCCCGCTGCCCTTCCCATTGCTCTGTGGACCGAGGTGGGGCCCAGGAGGCCAGCCCTGGTGGTGGCTGGTAATCGGGGGTTGATGCAGGGTGTCCCTGCTCCCTGGGCCTGGGTGGGGTCCCTGACACTCAGGTCTCTCCGGGTTCCAGATTGCAGTGAGCATGCTGACCTACCCCTTCCTGCTGGTCGGCGATCTCATGGCTGTGAACAACTGCGGGTAGGTGTGCACCCGTCTGCTTGGCACCCTCCTGAGGCTGCTAGAGGGACCCCACTGAGCCCTTCCAGCACTCTGTCCCCTCCCACCTGGTCTGTGTATGGGCTTGGCCGGCCAGGCACCCTGACTTCCTCTGGGAGTCACCAACCCCTTTGGGATGAGTATGTAGTTTCGGGATGTAGGTGGGTGGCCGCTTTAAGCCGTTGCTTGTTGAGGGCTCCTTTCCCCTGGCTGACCTTTCTCCCTGCATTGTCTGGGTCCAACATGGATCACTCTCCTTCCTGGGCAGGCTGCAGGCCGGGCTCCCCCCATACTCCCCAGTGTTCAAATCCTGGATTCACTGCTGGAAGTACCTGAGTATGCAGGTAAGTGAGCTTTGGAGGGAGGAGGCTTTTCCTGTTCTTCGCCGCATCCATCAAGTGAAATGGTTTTGAGGACTCTACATTGCGTGGAAAGATACTGGGTTTCATGGAATCTAATGTTGTGAGTAGGGTATATAAAGAAAATATAGGCACCTGACATAAGGCATTTAAATTAAATTTTCAGGGTTGGTGCCACGGCTCACGCCTGTAATCCTAGCACTTTGGGAGGCCAAGGCAGGAGGATCACTTGAGGCCAGGAGTTGGAGGTTGCAGTGATGACACCACTGCACTCTACCCAGGCAGCAGGGCAAGATCCTGTCTCAATAAAAAAATAAAATATAATTAATTAATTAAATTTTTTTCTCACCTTATTTGAGAAAGAATTTGAAATGGCTAAATCTGGATTTATTTAAAAATTATACATCAACAAGATCTCCTTTTCTTGAGTCCTAAAGACTCTTAGGACAAGGATAAGGGAGCTCTGGCCCACGTGGTAGGTGGTACAGCCCAAAAATTTCTTAGCCTTCAAGTAACGTGGGCCAGCAGTGTGAGGTCTCAGGGCAGTTCAGCTGAATTCCTGGGTGGTTAGGTGAGCTAGGATGTTGGAGGCTGACCTCTCCCTCCTGTAGGACGTCCCTGGGCCCAGCAGAGCCTGCCAGTGGAGCTGGGCTATGTGGGGACCTGGCAGCGGTGCCAGCCTTGGGTTCTCCTGTTCTGCTGAAGCCACCTCTTGCTGGCTGGAGCTCTTGGGCCCAGTGATCAGGGATCCCAGGGCAGATACCTTGCTTTTTCCTGGCCTCGTTTTAAATTAGGCAGTGGTCTGGGGAGGAGCCAGCGTGTTGCCTGGCCTCGAGGTTGAGAAGAGATGGGTGGGAGGGAAGCAGGGAGGAAGAGACAGACACAGTTCTTCCCAGCAACTCTGCTCGGTCTCTGTGCATCACGTCCTTCCCGTGGGTACTGGAACAGGCCCAGGCCACTTGGCTCTGAAACCAGAGAGCAGTGAGTCTTCTCTTGGGGGTTTCCTGCTAAGTAGCCCCACAGACACTGGACACCCCAGGGCATGAAATGAACTGCTCTCTTCTGCTTCAGTACAGCAGATCCTGACCTTGCCTTCCCCGCCGACCCTGGGTCTTTGAACTCCTGGACCCTTCTTTGCCTTACGCTGGCCTTTCTCTCAGGGGGCTGAGGAATTGTGGCCTCCCCTTTCACTGCCCTACTGTTCCTTCCAATCCAGGGCCAGCTCTTCCGAGGCTCCAGCCTGCTTTTCCGCCGAGTGTCATCAGGATCGTGCTTTGCCCTGGAGTAACCTGAACCATCTAAAAAAAACACACTGTCTCAACCTGGCCACCGTGGATGAGGCCTGATCTCCTTGGGCCACTTGTAAGGCGACACCAACCCTGCAACACCTAGATGTGCTCCAGCACAGCTGGGCTTCAGTTTCCATATTTGCCGTGTAGCTGTCCAGATATGGGGTTGGGCTGGGGTGGGGCTGTGCCCGGTGGATTGAGTCAGCTGTCAGTCCTGGGGAAGGTGGGGTGGGATGGGGAATTGGGGCAGAACCCCTTACTCCCAGATTTGCAGAGTCTGCCTTGTGCAGGGGGCAAGAGAATGGCTCGTGGAGGCCCAGGTTGGATGGGGAAAGGCTGATGGATCAGATCCAACCCCCCCACCCCCCTTGAGGCAGCCCCGCTCCCGTCCTCCAGCTCAGCTGGGAGCAACGCTCTCCCACTTTGTAAATAGGACATGAGCCCCCTTCGCGAGGCCGCTATCATGTCTAGGCCTATGTGGGGAGGCTAATGCTAGGTTCTCCCTTCGTTTTTCTCAACACTACATTTCTGACATGAAGGCAGCACCTTCTTCTGAATGGGAAATCATGTGACTACTCAGAATGTGTCCCCTCACCTAATGCTTCTGTGTTCCACGCTGATGCGTCCTGTGCAGCTGTGAATACCCAGAGCTTAGGCAGATCGGTGTTTCTAGTCCTGCCCAGTTTAAAAGTTCATGGTAAGATTCGACCCTGTCTCCTTCAAATAAATGTCTTGGTGGTGATTTGGAGTTTTGTGGGGAGTCTCTTTGTTTTGTGAGCTTAAAAACTATCTATCTGCAGGGTCCTTCTCAGACCTTCCTGTGGGTGTGAGAAGGGGCTGTAAGCGACAGGGCTCAGGGCTGCCCAGCCTGGGGACAGTGGGTGCCAGGGCTTGGTGTAGGTCAGTCTTGAGGGGAGACCCTGGGCGATGAGACTGGGGTGCCAGTTCACACAGCAACAAGCAGCGCACACAGACCTGTCGCCAGGGAGACAGGCCTTTCAGAAAGTGTTCCACCCAAACCCCTGTCATCTCAGCTCCATTTGAAGGTGACATATCTTTAAATTTTACGAGAGTCATTTGGTGTGGTAGCCACATGGCTACAGCAGAAGGGGCAGACCTCATTTCTGCCCAACACTGGGCTCTGTAAACAGGCAAAACTTACAGATGTTCTCTGAGGTGTAGCTGGGTTCCCCTGAGTGTTTCTCTGCCTGCTCTAGGGGTCCTGGCTGTGAGAGTTGGGGTCTGCTGGCTTTGGTCACACTTCCCCCACAGGTGTGGGCTGGGTCACCCCCAGAGGGAAGGCCCCCAAAATGCTTGAGCACAGCTGGTTTTTCCTAGCGGCCCAGTAACAGCTGACTCAGGGCAGTTTTACTTACTGTCCTTGTTTCCCGGAGCGCACGAGCACGGCCGCGTGGTGCCTGTGTGCAGTGGTTGAGGCTGCTGAGGTCTCGGAACTTTGCAGCGCACCTGTGCTTTCCCAGGGCGGCCCTCAGACGGTTACGGTGGTGGGAAGGACAGCACGTGGCGCGCGGGCCGGGACTGGGGAAGCAGGGCCTTGGGCTCCCAGGCCCGTCACAGGGGGTCCGCCTCATGACCGGTTACCTTTCTCCTGCCCCGCGTGCTGCCCCATGGCACTGGCCACTGTTCTGGGTGACTTTTCTTCCTTTTGCTCTACCTTCATCCTGTTTGTGCGCTGACTGCTTCCTGTGGCCGCGGATGCAGAGCACCTGCATCTCTGGAGCCCCTCAGACAGCCACATCCTCCCGCACATTGGGAGAAGCTGCCCAGTCACCTTGGGGAGGGCCAGTGCTGTCCCCAAGCAATTTCCTGGGACTCGTGAATTTTGGGTTCTCAACTTCATTTCCCAGGGTCTCTTCCATACCAGGAATGGCATGAAAATCTCTTGATAGGCTCCCAATTTTTGGTTGAGTGAAGTGCAGGTTTTTCATCTAACAAAAAAGCAAGTTTTCAGTTCATTATTTAAATGCTTGTACTATATGTGTCAGATGCTCCCTGTTAGCTGGACCCTCCCGTCTATGAGGGCTGGGTCTCTGTCTGTCCGTCCTCCCTGCACTGGGCATGTTCCCTGTCGGTCCTGGAAACTCAAATGCTGGGTCCACATCCGAGGGGATTGGGTGGGGTTGGGCAGGAGGGGAGATGGGAGCAGGAGTGTCCCCGTGGGGAGCCAGTCACCCTCCCCCCTCCTGGGAAACCTCACTCTGACGGGTGAAGCTGGACAGGCCTCTGGAACCCCCTCATGAACGCTCCAGGTGTATACTCAAGAGACTTGAAAACTTATGTTCACACAAAACCTGGTACATGAATGTTTATGGTGGCATTATTTATAGTAGCTCAAAAGTGGAAACCACCCAAATGTCCAGTGATGAATGGGTAAATAAACATATTCCATAGGATGGAGTGTCACTTGGCAATAAAAAAGAATAAAGTTCAGATCCGTGCTACAGCAGGGATGAACCCTGAAAATATGCCAAGTGGAGGAAGCATTCATGACAGACCACAGACACAGGAATCTATATGGAGCCTATAATACTGGCACTTTGGGAGGACGAGGCTGCAGGATAGCTTGAGGCCAGAAGTTCAAGACCAGCCTGGGCAACATAGTGAGACCCCATCTCTACAAAAAGGAAAAATTAGCCAGGTGTGGTGGCACAGGCCTGTAGTCCCAGCCTCTTGGGAGGCTGAGGCGAGAGGATTGATGGAGCCCAGGAATGTGAGGCTGCAGTGAGCTATGATCGTGCCACTGTACTCCAGCCTGGGCAACAGAGAGACCCTGTCTCAAAAAAAAATTTTTTTTATAAGGGATGTCGAGAATAGACAAGTCCATTTAGATAGAAAATGGATTAGTGGTTGCTTGGGGCTGGACAAGTTGGAGAGGAATGGGGAGTGACTGCTAATGAGGAGGTTCCTTTTTGGGGTGATGAAAATGTTCTGAAATTGTGATGGTTATACAATCCAACCATTGAGTTACATGCTTTAGGGTTTTTATTTGTTTGTTTGTTAGAGACAGGATCTCCCTCTTGCCTGGGCTAGAGTGCAGTGGGGTCATCATAGCTCCCTGCAGCCTTGGACTCCTGGACTCAAGTGATCTTCCTGCCTCAGGCTACCAAGTAGCTGGGACTACAGGTACACACCACCATGCCTGGCTAATTTTTCTATTTTTTTGTAGAGAAGGGGTCTCACTCTTGATCAGGCTGGTCTGGAACTCCTGACCTCAAATGATCCTCCTGCCTCGGCCTCCCAGAGTGCTAGGATTACAGGCATGAACCACCATGCCCCACCGAGTTACATACTTTAAATGGATGAATTTTATTTGAGTTATATCTTAACAGACCTGCAAAAGAAATGTATAAAGAAAGAAAAAGTGAGGAGTGACCTCCTTGATTACAGGTCAGCTCCCAGCCCTAGCCTGACTTGGATGGTATCCTGTCTAACTGCTCCCCCTCCTGCTTTGGCCTGGGGACAGTTGCTATGCGCCTGCCCACCCCCAGCCACCCTCAGCCACTGCTGTTGCTCCCCTTCCCTTCCCACACATTTGTGCTTTCCTGGCCCTCAGCACTTCGGGACAGTCCTGCTATGCTCCCCTGGGGGAGTGCTAGGGACTCCAGAGCCCCTTCTCGGGACCCCTCCAAGCGTCAGGGGTGAGCAAAGCCTTGCCTGCAGTGCATTTCTGACCTTGTGTCCCAGACAGACCTGGGCAGCAGCACCCCTTGGTCATATACCACGCCTTGATCCTGGGCCCCAAACCCACCCAGGCACCACTGGTGACTCCTGACGCCGGGAGAGTCAGCCCAGCACCCTTGGCCTTCCCTCAGCCCTTTCTCCTTCCTACCGGCCACCTGTGGCCAAGGGGCGGGGTGAGTGGCCACAGGAAGGGAAGGAAGGGTGGCCCAAAGAAGACACTAAACGGAGTGTTTGGGGGAGAGGGATGTGAAAGAGAAGGAGCGGTTGCCACGGGTTGGTGAGGGGAAGAGTTGAGCCTCTTCAGAGCCTCCTAAAAAGCTGTCCTGCACCTCCCGCCCCTCACGGCACTGAGACTCAGGTGCTCCCAGACAGGCTTTTATTCAAGAGTCAAGGGTTGCTTCCCTTCCCTCCTCTCTGAACCCCACCCCAGACACTCAGGGACAGCCCCAGGCCAGGCAGGCAGTGAGCGCCCAGAACCCGCAGGTGGGAGAGGCAGGAGGGCTGGGCCCCGCGTGTGGTCGCTGGGGCCCCGCAGGTGGCCAGGCCTGTGTCTCCAGGATGCTGCGGACGAGGCACAGGCCCTGCAGCCCTTCCCTTCCAGGGGGCCTCGGCCAACCAGCGTCTTGTGTGAGGGGCTGGGGACAGGGTGGGGAAGATGGCAGGAGGACAGCTGATCTCTTCACTCTGGGAAGGGCCAAGGGGTCCCTGGGAAGCCCGAGATCCTCTGTCTCAGGGAGAGCAGGCGTGTGGCCACAGGAACCCCACCGAGGACAGTCTGCAGCCAGCTGAGGGGTGGGCCTCCCCAGAGGCAGAGGCACTCCTGGGCAGTACCAGGGCTCGGCCCTGTGGAAACCTCCTGCAGAAACAAGAGCGCTGCCTGGAATCTGGCCAGAAGCCGGGGTGAAGGGGGGCTGCTGGGCCACAGAGCAGAACCTGCCCAGGAAGCTGCGGCCTCTCACTTGGAGAAGGACAATCCAGAGTGGGCCCGAGGCCAGTGTCCCCCCACCAGGCCTTGCCTTTCAGTGTGTCCCCTTCAGAAGATTCCAGCCAACACCAGGGGAGGCAATAGCAGTAGTCCCAGGAGAGGGCCCCATACATGACTAGGGCCCGAGCTCAGCCCGGACTTGATGCCAGGCTTCTCAGGGCCCTCAGCACCTGTGGGAAGGGAGAGGCTTTGCCTCAGTCTGAGGATAGCTGTGCCTGACCTCCCACTCCCCCACCATGCAAAGGGGGTGGGCAGCAGCCAGGGAGGAAGCTCCTACTCAGAGGTACATGCCATGCCAGGCTCAGACCACCTCTGCTGGGGGCAAGATGCTGACATGCTGGGCCCAGGAGGGTAGGGCAGATGCTACAGGCCTTACCTGGCAAGGATGACTGCAGGGCCAGGGTACGCCCACCCATGGCATTAGCGGTGGCAGAGGTATTGGGGAACTCGGGCAGGGACTTGGAGGAGGTGTACCCCATGTGGTTCAGTGAGGCCTGCAGCTCACCTCGCTTGTCCTGGGCTGGAAAAACTGAGGCCAAGACCTCACTAGAAGAAGGCACCTTGGCCTCAGCCTCAGCCTCTTCCTGGGCATGGGGTAGGGGCTCCCCTGTCCCTGTTGGGGACATCTTGGGGTGCAGAGATTTCTCTGGGCTCACAGAGGGTGCTCTGGTTTTGCTGGCCACGCTGTCTGCTGATTTGGGGATAGGAACATGGGTGGATTTGGGAAAGGTAGCCGGCTCCTCATCCAACGAGGGCAGGCTGTGAGCTGCAGAAACGGAAGGGACCTCTGTTTTCACAGAAGGTGGGGACTCTGTTGCCATTGAGGAGGGGCCTTTCCTTTCTAAGGAAGTTGGGGCCTCGGTTTCTACAGTCGGCAGAGCCTTGGTTGCCAGGGAGCCTGAGACCTCTGTTGCCACGGAAGAAGGAATACTCATTTTCGAAGAGGCTGAGGCTTCAGTTGCCAGGGAGGATGGTGCCTCAGTTACCGGGCCGGGCAAATCTGGAGCATCTTCTGAGCTTCCGACGGGTTCTGATAAGGTAGACAAGAACAGGCATCAGTGCTGCCAGCAGGACCCCACATTCCTCACCTCGCTGCAACCAAGGTGAGGCGACCAAATGTCCTACCAGGACACACAAACACACACACCTCTCCAGTGGACGTCCTTCATTGGTAATAAATATTACGTCTTGCTAATGACACAATTGCTCCTCCATCCACGTCCTTGTCCAAATTTCCTCTGCACTCGCACTTCCGCTCTTTAGGGGATTCTCCAGCGCGATGCTCGCTCTCGCCCGCCCACCGCAGCGCAGGCCCCGCCCCCTGGCCACGCCCGCTCTCTGGGACCCTTCCGCCAGGCCACGCCCACCTCGCGCTGTGCCCGGAAGCCGCCGGGCTCTCTGCTACCCTCCATTTGAAGGGTTGAAATCCGGTCACTTGGAATGACAGGGCGCCAAAGTGGCTTGCACACGGAGGACAAAGTGAGCCACTAAGGGGCCCTGGTGGTCGCAACCCGCCTGGCCCCTCCTCTGCCCGGTCGGCATCGCGTCCCCTCTCTGCGCCCCCCCCCCGCCCTCCACCCCCCACTCACCACAGAGGGAGTTCTCGCAGCGGTAGTCCGGGGGACACTGGGAGCACGGAGTCCCCTCCTGGTAGGGCCTTTTCCCCTTCACGTTCCCCCTACAGGAGGTGAGAAGGATGCTGCGGGGAGAGGTCCCTTCCAACCCCCTTCTCCATCCCTCATACACACACCTTATCTGGAAGGGCCCTGGGGGGTCTGCTGCCTACCCGCCACCACCCTTGGCGACCCTAGGCTCCTGGCTCTGCCCACTTCCGCCTCCTCCCCATTCCCAGGGCTCCCCCAGCACTTACGGGGGCTCATAGTTGCACACCAGTAGTTGAATGTTGGTCTCCTCAACACCCTGGAGCTTCTCGCAGAAGTGGGAACCACAGCCAATCCTTTCTGTCTTGGCCCAAACCACCTGAAGGAGGGCACACCTAGCAGCTTGGCCCTGTACCGGGCAGCACAGCCCCTGCCTGCTGTCCCTCTCTGTACCAGCCTTCTGTGGCTGGGGAGAGGAAGCACCCTACAGCCTGTGAGATCCAAGACCCTGACTTGCAGCTGCAGGACAAAATTTTTATATAGTTTTTCCTTTTTTTTTAGTTCTTCTCCAAAGGAACTTCAGGACAAAACTGAATAGGGGAGGGAAGGGAGAGTTTGTCCAGAACAGTCAGTCTGCTCTCCCCTGACAACTGTACACGCCACTTCACCATGCCTCTTTCCTCTCAGATCCTTCCCTCGGCTCCAGGGCTCTGATATATCCATGAATTTTTCCTGTGAGCTCTTCCTAGAGGCCTTTGCATTTAAACAAGGGGTATATCCAAAGGAATGAATCTCAAATGGTAGAACCTTAGGTATCAGCAACAAGAAAAGTCCAAGAAAGGGAACAGGGAGCCATTTCAGAAATGGAACTTTCCCCAAATCACAGATAAGCAGGGACCTGCTCTGGCTGTTTCTAGGTGTGGGTCTCCTAGCTGCTAGAATGACTTCTAAGTATAAAACTTAAAAAAGTCATGTGCTGCCATGGGGTGAGACCAGCAGCCTCCCTTTGCTATTTCTAGGCCCAGTCTGCTCAGGAATCTCTGCTTAAATCGGCCAAGGGTCCATCAGATACCACAGTTGAGCATCTTACAGGTAGAAATGACCCCAGAGTGCATATGGGTGGGGAGAGAGGGGGCGGTGGTGGCAGGGTCCAGAGGGAAGAGGGCAGGGAGCCAGCCGGGCCCTCCCAACTTCCTGGCATGGGTGGGTGCTGTTGGGATTTCCTCCCCTAAAGATTAAGAGTAAAAATACCTCACAAAAGAGGCATTGAAAAACAGAATTGGTGGATGTGGGCAGGAAGATAATTGCTTTCTTTCTCTTCTGTTTGTCATGTGATTGTATTGTATTTGTTGTCAAATAAGCATTGGAAGGAGGAGTGGGGACACTGTGGCCTCAAGGTGGCATGTGGCCCTCCAGACCCCCAAGTGCGCCCCGACGGAATCCAAACTTCACAGAGCAAATCCCTTTATTAAAAGGATTTGTTCTGTAAAATTTGGATTCAGTCAAAAGGCCACACTCGAGGATCCAGAAGGTCGTGTGTGGCTCAACCAGCAAAAGGTGACTGTGAGAGATAGGAAATGCTGTGAGAAGGCTCCTGGAAACCTTCATTCAGTGGCAATTTGCTCTTATTTTACACCTAGTTTTTAAAAGCAAAAGAAAAATTAAACAAAATTGTCTGTTTGCTTTATCAGTCCCTGGCAGATTAGAAGCAGCAAATTAGCCACCACGATAAACGACGAAAGAGTGACAGTGAGAGAAGAGACAGAGTTAGGGGGCATCTGTTGCTAGGACAATCGCTCTGCACGACTTAGGCCAGGGCGCAGGGCCAGTGTCACCTGACTTAGGTCTCTTCAGGATCAGAAGGCCAGGAAGGGCGGCCTCGGTTTTAAACGATCGTGGAGAAGCCGGCTTCGTCAGAGGCCTGGACCGCGCATGAGCCGCAGCGGGAACACAGGGTTTACGAAGGACCCAAGGGACCCGCCGTCCGCGCGGCTGCCGGGAGAGGTCGCCCCGCCCGGCCCCGCGCCCGGCCCGGCCGCACCTGCGTGTAGTGGCCGCACATCTGGCCCGGGTTGCAGCCGGCGGCGCTGAGGTTGTAGTGCGCGCGCTCCTGGTGCCACTCCCCGACGGCCAGCGGCACGTCCATGCCCTCGTCCGTGATGGCGAACAGGTTCTCGCCGCGCCGCCCGCGCTCCTTGTTGTGGCCCCAAATGCACTGCTGTGCGTAGGCCTTGGCGAAGGCGGCCAGCTCCGCGTCCCATCTCTGCAGGACAGGTTGGGGGGCGGGGGGTTGCCTTGGGCTCAGTGGAGGCAGGAGAGGGAGGCGGGATGCCCACAGATTCTGTGGGATGTGAGCAGAAGGTCGAGGGGGTCCTAGGGGCCTCTGGAAGCTGGAGACCCTCCTGCCCCTGCCCCCACTTCCCCTTAGCCAGGGACTCTTGGCCACGACCTGGAACAGGTCTCTGCTCTGGGAGGGCTGCTGTGGGGAGGTGGGAGGACGCCCCTACGGGGCCTCGGAGTTGACCAGACTTGGGACCATTCACCAGCTGTGTCATCCTGAACAGATTGCTTAACTTCTTTTTTGTTGTTGTTGATACACACAAACGTAAGTGAGGAGATTCTAGAAGTTGTAATTTATTTACAAAAAATCCAGTAAAGTGATTCAAAACTGGAAGTAATTTTACAAGTACATTAATTAAAGATATGTACAAGAATAAAATTTCACACTATATGAATCCAGTACACATTTATCAAAAAGAATAAGGGCTACAATTTATGCCTCACGTAAAAGAACTTAAAACAAAGAAAAATCTAAATTAACCTTAAGTTTTTGTGAAGCCTCAAGGAACAGAAAAAGATCTGTGGTACTAAAACATTCCAAATGTCTTTGATCACTCATGCTACTTTAGAACAAATTTTTTGTTTGTTTGTTTGTTTTTTGAGCCAGAGTTTTGCTCTGTTGCCCGGGCTAGAGTGCCGTGGCGTCAGCCTAGCTCACAGCAGCCTCAAACTCCTGGGCTCAAGTGATCCTCCTGCCTCAGCCTCCAGAGTAGCTGGGACTACAGGAATGTGCTGCCATGCCCGGCTAATTTTTTCTATATATATTTTTAGTTGTCCAGCTAATTTCCTTCTATTTTTAGTAGAGATGGGGTCTCGCTGTTGCTCAGGCTGGTCTCAAACTCCTGAGCTCAAATGATCCACCTGCCTCGGCCTCCCAGAGTGCTAGGATTACAGGGTGAGCCACCATGCCCGGCCCAAATTCTTTGTTATAATCTAATTTTTAAGTCTAAGGAGAGCCAATGCAACTTAAAAACGTTAGTTTTAATTTTTAATTATTTGAACAAGTTGAATGTATCTGCCAGATTTTTCTGATACCTAAGAAAGAAAACACAGAATGCATCCTTTTCTATGAAAATTATATTTTAAATTTTTTCATTTCTCAGTAGATGCTACTGAAAGAGGGACATCGAAGTCACCCTGAGTGGACTGAGCTGGATACATGATCACTTCATTTGAACTGGTCTGGCTAAGTAGTGTCTGGAGTGCCTCAGAGAAGGGGAAACTGGGGAGGAGGTTTGAAAATCAAAAAACGACTGTTTTGCCACCTCCCTCCCCCACTGAAGGCAGAATTCCTTAAAAACCAGCTCTGACTCATCTTGATGGGTAACTTCTTCTGCTGCAAATGAAAGTTCTTTCAAAAGGGATTGCTGAAAATGTGTTTCCAAAAAGAAAACTCAGTGCATGAGAAATTTCCTTATCCCACTTGTAAAAGCCCAAGATGTCTACATAAGGAGCACTGGTCACGGGCATACAGCCCGGCCGGGCCCAGGGGAGGCACGGCAGCGCCGCAGCAGGGATGGACTCAGGCACGGGGGAAGTGGACTCGCGTGCCCTTGGTGCGCTCTGGCTGCACTCCCAAGGTTAAGGACACCGAGGTTAAGGACACCGGCCACCATGGAACAGAGTCTGTGGACATTTGAACACTAAGCGTTTTTTTGAAATCTGAACTGAACACTACCCCCTTCCCCAACAGGGCTTGCTACACAAACACACCCTCCAGAGCCAAACCCAGTTAGCTGGGACAACACTGAGACCCCAGCCTCTAGGAAAATCTGGGTGTGTGGGTCATGAGGGGAAAAGGACGCAAGTGAACGCACGCGTTTCTGCCTTCTGGAACCCCACCATGTCCCCTGCTGCGATCTTTCTCCCCTAGAAATTTCAGAAATTGGGGTGGGGGTTGGGAGAAAATGTGCAGCGAGCCGCTCCCTGCCGCCACCGCCACCACCCACACCCCCAATGCCCTGAGTCTGGCCCTTGCCCACCGCTGTTCAAAGGCACCTTCCCCTCCATGGCCTCAGAACGGCAATCTGCTTAACCTTTTTCAACTTTCACAGGGCACTGGGAAGATTGAGGGGGATGGCGTTTGTGACAGCCTTCTATGTGAAAGGTGGGCAGTGACGCCCCTGCCGACCTCCCAGGGCTGCTGGAACTGCTCTGAGAAGCACAAGATGGCCAGTGGGTGCTGAGGGCCGGCGCCCTGTTCAGCCCGTTCCCTCCCCCACCATGGATCTGACTTGGGAGCCAGGCCGTCCCCCTCCTCAGCTCCCACACGCACCTGGGACAGCCCAGCCCCTTGCCTTTGCCCTCTCCAGGCTGTCCTCCCCAGGGAGGGCACCTAACACTCAATGTTGGAGGAGGCCCTTCGCTGAGGGACCTGTTTTCAAAGCCTTGGTGACTTGATAGCTATCGGATCCCAATGACAATATTCTCTGGTGGGAACCTCAGGTGAGACGGTGGGAGGGGGCATTTTAGGTTCCGGCGCCTCTGAGATTCTGTGTCCCCAGCTGGGAGGACAGGCTGAGTGTGGGTGGAAAGAGGGATTAACAAGGCATCTGACCTAGAGGACTGACAAGGGAGGCCTGGATCCCATTAAACTTTGTCCTTGGCTTCTCCGGGAAAGCTATGGCCTGGCGGCAATCTTGCTCCACCCTCTGGGGGCCCAGCCAGCTGCCAGAGCCAGCCAGCCCATAATGTGCCAAAAGCCTGGGTGACCCTGAGGGGAGGGGGCTGTGCAGCCACACCCACTCCCCACCCACTCATGGCTTCCAGAAGCAGCTGCCTGGCGAGGGGGTGGGAGCACCTGGCTGGGATAGCCCCCCTGCTGTGACCTCAAGTGAGTCCCTTTGCCTCTCTGGACATTTTTGTCCCAAATCACTTGTCCCCAAGGTTCTCTCAACTTCATTAACAGTGGGAGACTGGAAGCGGGAGAGGGTCAGGGTGTCTGGATGACCCGTGGGGCTCCAGGCTAGCCTACAAGCTCCTTCAGGTTAGGGCGGTGATGTATCCCCTACTCTGGCACAGTGCTGGCACACAGTAGGTGCTCAATAGATACGTGTCAACTAGTGATGACTGAGAAAGGGCTCTGCTTAAAGCCGCGTCCCCCACAGAGCCTGGCTGTGATTTCCATCCTGACTCGATGCCTGATGTCCCATTAGAGAGTCAATGCTCTGGGTCTTAAGGCTTCTCAAGCAGTCTCCAGGGCCCGCCGCAGAGCTGCAAGAGTCACGGCACCCACCCACGCTGGCCACGTGGTCCCCATCGGGAAGCAAGTCCATTCATTCCTTATTTCATTCAACAGTCCTGGGTACCGTGCCAGTCCCGGGGCAGCAGCAAGATCCGAGATGCCCAAGTTCACATTGTCATACAAGTCAGTTTGGGCCACCATGTGGTAAGTGACAGATACATAACAAGCGCTATGGGGCACCTAGAGGGCCCAGCCTGAGGGAGGGGAAGGAGACACTGAGCCGAGTGGTAAAGGAGGGGGCGTCAGCAGGTGGACGGGAGCTGAGAAACGCCGCGGAGCGGCTCGTGGCTGGGGAAAGGCAAGCTGATGAGGTGACGCAGAATGCAGGGGCAGCAGGAGAGGAGGCTGCAGGGCAGGCAGGGCCCAGGACGCACAGAGCCTTCTCCGTCAGGAGCTGCAGCTTTATCCCAAGGCAGTAGGGAGCGGTGCAGCCGCTGGCGGATTTTGAGCAGGGTCTGGCCCGAGTGTTGGATCATTCATTCTGATAGCGGAGGCCAGAAGCTGGGGAGCAGGAAGGGGCTATCCTAGGAGTCCCTGGGTGAAAAAGTGAAAGACTCAACCAGGGTTGTGCGAAAGAGAGTGGGGGTAGCGGGGCAGGATAGTATAAGCTTCAAGGGAAACCAAACCTTCTGGGAGGTAAAACTGGTGGTGATCAGATGTGGAGGCTGAGGGAGGGGGAAGAGTCCAGGATAGCCCCCACCTACCCCACCTGGATGCCTTCCTTGTTGTGTTAATCAGGCACTTATTGAGCACTTACTGTGTGCCAGGCACTGTTCTAAGTGTTTTACACATATTCACTCATTTAATCCTACAGCCACCATAGCTAAAGGGAGTTGTCCCCTTGTTATCATCCCCATTTTACAGATGAGGAGACTGAGGCACAGAGAGGTTAAGTAACTTGGCCAAGATCACATAGCTAATAAGCCAAGATTTGAACCTGGGACATCTGGTTCCAGAGTCTCTGCACTTGTCGCTACTGAGGGGGAACTTGAGTCCTGTCCCAAATGTATCCAGCCTGCTCGCCCAGCCTTATCTCCTCCTCCTTCCCATATCACCTGCCATTAGGCAGCAGCATAACCCTCAGTATCCAAACTGCTGCCCAGTAAGCTGCCCCAGCCCAAGACGCAGCCCTGTCTGAGAAGCAGCTCCCAGCCTGTGTAGCCAGACTGCAGTGCATCAGGGATCTACAGATGGAGAAACTGAGGCCCAACTGTCATCCTAGGCCTCAGTGGGAGCTGTTGGCAGAGCCGCATCTGGGGCTCCAGATGTGCCGTCTGCATTTCCTGGTTGCCAAGGCCGACGGGGCCACGCACGGCGGTGCGGAGCCCTTCCTAGGGCTTTCCCTGCGTGAGCGTCATCCTGTCTGACCGTCTGGGCGGGGCTCGCCAGCCCGGTGTTTCCCACCCAGACTTACTCAGCCACATCAGACAGAGCTGAGGTTAGAACCCAGGACTCGGTCCAGGCCTGCTGCTGCATTCCCCAGGTGCAACTTTGCTCTCAGGACACTTGCCCCCAACCACCCAGGCCACCTGAGAGGGTGGCTGGAGGGGATAGATTAGTTCAGCCCTTAGGGAGGGCAGGAAAGTGGTGAATTTCTCACCATCTCCTTTAATCCTGAGTGTAGACATCCTGCCCCTAACCCTGCCATCAAGTGGCTCTCCCTCCCTGGCAGAAGTAACCAACCCCAAATGTGGCGTCTGTCATCCGTACGCACGTGTGTGTCTACTACATCTGCATGCTTCTCTAACCAGCACACATAGTATTTTACGTGTTTTCAAGCTTCATGTAAAGATACCCTACTGGGTATATTGTTTTGAGATTTCCTTCCCCCTTCAATATTGTATCTGTGAGGTTCAATCCATGTTGATGTATACGTAGCCCTAATTATGACCTCATTTTACAGATGAGAAACAGGATCAGCAAGGTTACAGGACTTGCCCCAAATCGCAGGTCTTATAGGTGACCGAGACAGGATTTGAACTGCATGATTCGGACCCTTCTTTGCTTCTGGATCACGCTCCGGCCCCGCCTCCTTAGTCCCTGCTCCTGCCCCAGTGCCCAGACCCATCAACCCATCCTGCTGCCCTGCTTCCTCTTCTCACCTCCTTGGAAGGCACCTGAAAGGCTGTTTTCACAAAGTGTTAAAGGCCGCCACCCACGGCACTCTAGCCTGGGCAACAGAGTGAGACCCTGTCTCAAAAAAACAAAAAACAAAACAAAACAAAAAAAGACCTTGTTGTGTTTCCCCTCCCAGGACACAGGCATTTTGGGAAGCACTGGGGAAGAGTCATTGGAGTAGGAAGCTGGGACTTCCAGGTCTGGCTCTACTAGCTGTGTGACCCCAAGCCAGTTCCTCTGAGCCTCAGTTTCCTCATCTGTATAATGGGGCTGCTTATAGGGTCCTGTGAATTATATAATGCCAGGGACTCAGGGACTCTGGCACTGACCAGAGAGATGAGTCTCTGAGATTCTGAAACAGCTTCAGCACCACTGGGGAGTGGAGGGGGAGTGGAGGGTTGGGGGTGCAAGTGGGGAGAGGGATTGGTGGCAGGCCCTGCCCAGCACCCCTTCAGTCCCAGCAGGGGAGGGCCGCAGCCGCGCTCACCATTCGCAGCATGTCTGAGGCCGGCGGGGACACCTGGGAGCGGTAGAGGTTGTGCAGCTCTACCATCACGCGTGTCTCATCAGCTGTGAGGGCTCCGGCGGGGCCCGTGGTGGCCACCAGCAGTAGCAGCGGCAGCAGCGGCGGCACCAGAAAACTGCAGGAGCTGCACATGGTGGCCAGCCCTCTCCGCTTCTCCGGTCCAGGGGTCTGGCAGCTGGATTTAAAGTCCTTCCCACACAAGCACCACCCTGGCTGGGGTGGGGAGGTAGGGGCTGTGTCTGCAGGCCCGGCCCAGCTCACACAATGTCTCAGGGAGGGCTGGGTGCCTTGGGTCCAGACCAGAGTTGAGTCCACTCCCCTTGGAGTCCTTGGCAAAAGCCTCCTTTCTCTCGGTAACAGGGGCTCAGGCCAAGAGCTGTGTGAGTTCCACAGACCCTCCTGAGTTGTGGACAGATCCTTAAGGGACAAAATCTCAGTAACCTCTGCAAAGCTATGGCTGGTTGCACCCAGATCACATCCAGTGGGTGTTGAGGACAGATAAGAGGACTAGACACACATAGACTCTAACCATAGAGGACTGAGCAGTATCAGGAAACCATAGTGGCTTTCGAAGGTGAGAGGAAGACGAGATGTATTTGGTAAAAGGTTGGGCAACTTCAGTCTGAATGCTGGTTCTGTCCCTTCCTATTTGTGTTTTTGGCAGCTTTCTCGGCTGAACGAATCATTGACAATAATAGTACCTACCTCATAGGGCTGGAGGGAAGATTAAATGAGATATAACATATGTAAGCGCCTAGTACGGTATCTGGCACATAGAAGCCGCTCAGTAACAGTAGACAACCAACCACCCATGTGGCCTGGCCCTTGGCTGGCTCCCAGCGCCATGGGGAGGCACGGTCCTTGTTTACTACGGGAGGAGGGGCCGAGATATTTCCCACTCTAGCTGTATTCTCAAATAGGGCTTTTCACTGTGGACAAAATTTTGGCTTCTACGTGCCCTCTCTGAATGCATGTGCTTGACGTGCTTGTCACAGACCCTCCTGCTCTGTGTTTGTAGAAATATAATGTGTCTGTTCTTGAAATCGAGAGAGCAGACAAGCAGAAGGGTGAGAGAGCTGATGGATGTAGCAGAGGCTCTGAGGGGAGGGTACTGGAAGGGAAACAGGCTGAGCAGCTAAGCATTTGCATTATAATGGCCAGCACCTAGGCCTTGGCCTTTATGAAGCAGGAAGTTGGAACTTATATTCTTGAAAACAGCTGGGATCCTTGAAGCCTGCACATTCAATGAATGTGGAGCTAGAAAAAGCCTACCCACTGGCTTTGGAAGGTGGCGAGAAAACTTGTCCTTGACCAGGTCTCCAGGTAAAAATAAAAACAAAAACAACAAGTTGGAGTCCACAAAAAAACTGTTAGAACTAAAAACTCGGCAAAGTTGCACACTACAAAATCAACACACAGAAACCAGTTGTTTCTATATACTGATCATGAATAATCCCACAAGGAAATTAAGAAAAGAATTCCATTTACAATAGCAACAAGAAAATATAAAATTCTTAGCAATACACTTAACCAAGGAGGGAAAAGATTTGTACACTGGAAACTACAAAATGTTGCTGAAATTAAAGACAGAACTAAATGGAAAGACATCCCATATTCATGGATTAGAAGACTTGATATTGTTAAGGAGTTGATATTGCCCAAAGCAATCTACAGATTCAATGTAATCCCTATTGAAATCCCAATGACAATTTTTTGTAGAAACAGAAAAATCCATCCTGAAATTTATATGGAATCTCAAGGTACTCCAAATAGTCAAAACGATCTTGAAAAAGAACAGAATTGGAAGTCTCACACTTTCTGATTTCAAAACTTAACCACAAAGCTACAGTAATTAAAATAGTATGGCACTGGTATAAAGACAGACATTTAGACTAACATAATAGAATAGGGAGCCCAGAAATAAACCTGTACATATATAGTCAAATGATTTCACACAAGGGTAGCAGGACCATTCTGTCCGGGAGAGGACAATCTTTTCAACAAGACTGGGAAAACTGGACATCCACAAGCAAAAGAATGAAGTCGGACCCTATATTTAAAAATTAACTCAAAATAGCCAGGCATGATGACTCACGCCTATAATCCCAGGACTTTGGGAGGCCAAGGCGGGAGGATCGCTTGAAGCCAGCAGTTAGAGGCTGCCATGAGCTTTGATCGGGCCACTGCACTCCAGCCTGGGCAACAGAGTGAGGCTCTGTCTCAAAAAAAAAAGATAAAAAATAACTCAAAATGGACCAAAGACCTAAACACAAAAGCTAAAGCTACAAAACTCAGAAGAAAATGCAGGGGCTTCCCGGCATCGCATGTGGCAAGCATTGTTTGGATGACACCAAAAGCATAGGCAACAAAAGTAAATTGAACTTCATTAAAATTAAGAACTGTTGTGTCTCAAAGGACACAATCAGCAGCCTGAAAAGGCAATCCATGGAATGGGAGAAAATATTTTGCAAATTGTATATCTGGTAAGAGATTAATATCTAAATTACATTTTTTAAAATCCCACAACTCAACAACAAAAAACAACTTGATTAAAAAACAGGCAAAAGGCCAGGTGCGGTGGCTCACGTCTGTAATCCTAGCACTCTGGGAGGCCGAGGCGGGTGGATTGTTTGAGCTCAGGAGTTTGAAACCAGCCTGAGCAAGAGCGAGACCCCGTCTCTACTAAAAAATAGAAAGAAACTATCTGGACAACTAAAAATACATAGAAAAAAAAATCAGCCGGGCATGGTGGCGCATGCCTGAGTCCCAGCTACTCGGGAGGCTGAGGCAGTAGGATTGCTTGAGCCCAGGAGTTTGAGGTTGCTGTGAGCTAGGCTAACGCCACGGCACTCACTCTAGCCAGGGCAACAGAGTGAGACTCTGTCTCAAAAAAAAAAAAAAAACCAGGCAAAGGACTTAAATAGACATTTCTGCAAAGAAGATATACAGGTGGCTAGTAAGCAAATGAAAAGATGCTCAACATTACTAATCATTAGGGAAATGCAAATCAAAACCACAATGAAGGCTATGGTAGTGGCTCAGCCTGTAATCCTAGCATTCTGGGAGGCTGAGGCAGGAGGATTGCTTGAGGTCAGGAATTTGAGACTAGCCTCAGCAAGAGACCCTATCTCTACTAAACAAATAGAAAAAATTAGCCAAATGACTAAAAACAGAAAAAATTAGCCAGGCGTGGTGGCTCGCACCTGTAGTCCTAGCTACTCGGGAGGCTGAGGCAGGAGGATCGCTTGAGTCCAGGAGTGTGAGGTTGCTGTAAGCTAGGCTGACGCCACAGCACTCTAGCCCGGGCAACAGAGCGACTCTGTCTCAAAAAAACAAAAACCACAGTGAGATACCACTTCACACCCAGTAGCTGTTATTAAAAATGAACAGAAAATAGCAAGTGTTGGCAAGGATATCAAGAACCTTCCTGTCCAGGCTGAGTTTCTATCTCACACCTTGAGCTGCCAGCACAGGCTCCAGCCACCCTCCTGAACTGGAGTAACTGGGTAAATAATTATCTTACTTGTTTTCATTAATCTTTCTTAAATGTATGTATAGTTCATGTTTGTTTCAACGTTTTATATTAGAAGTGTTTTGGTCTTTATTTAGAAGTTTGGTGATGTCTTTGTTACCAGAAATATACCCTAGCATCTTAACATTTTGTTTATATTAACTAGCCTATGGTAACATTGGTTTAGTTTCCCTTAAAGTCGCAGTTTCCAAGAACCGATCTTCAAGGTTAAGTGAGAACTTACTGTATTCATCATTATTACTTTTATTACAGATAGAAGAGTTTGCATGGCCTTAAATTGTGGCAGAGAAAAAAGTACAACCACCTGGCTTGGCTTTTTCCCTGGGGAGGAGCTGCCTTGGCCTGGGGGAGCTCTTAGCTAGAGAGGGAGACACGCCCCCACTCTGAGGGACAGGGCCCTGGTGTGAGTGGTGCTGGGATGTGAGCTGGGGAGGCCTGGGAGGTTTGGCAGGAGCTAGAGAGGCCTGGTTTGTCTGGGGGTGGGGGTTAGATGGGAAGGAAGACGGGGAGGCTGACTGGAGCCAGCCAGAGTGTCTGGGGCCCAAGGGTGTGCAGCCAGAGCGCCAGTTCATACACAGCTCACAGAGCTCTCCCCACTGGGTGATCCCGCTTACTCCTCGTGTGATGGCCCTCTGAGGCGGGTCTCATAATCACCCCACACCAGGAAACTGACGCTCAGAGAGAGAGAGTGATTTCCCAGGCGTTGGTGGGGGAGGGTCTGGAACAGTGGCAAAGGGCTGGGACCAGGGACAGGGACCTGCCACTGGGAAAAGAGGGAGGTGACAGCAGCAGGTGGAGGAGAGAGGGAAGCAGAGGTGAAGTTAGGGGAGGGTGAGAGGGAGCGAGAGGACAGCATCAGGCAGGTGGAGGAGGGCTGTGGTTTACATCAGCTGGGATGTGTCCATGAACCTGGAGTTGGGAGAAAGTATACTTTCTTTCGAATTATTATTTTTGTATATTTTCAATCAAATTTTGCTTTGAACAGTATAACTCCATCACAAAAATTAAGCCAAAGAGGAAACAAAAATTCCACCTCTAGTATTTGCTTTTAGCCTTTGAGCAGGTGCTACTCTACGTGTGGTCCACAGCCAGACGCTGGTGACCGCTCGTCAGCACGGTGGGCGTGGACAATGAGCGAGAGTGTTCGGAAATTCCTACGGCAATTGAACATAATTGTTTTCCGTCTGTTAAATCTATGATTAAAATATTGGGGCTTGAATTTTGTCCGTTTTTCATTTCAGTTTTCTAGTAATGTATTTGTTAACTTTATTTTGAAATAATTATAGACTCACAGGAAGTCAAAAATAGTACATAAAGTCCCATGAACCCTCTACCCGGCTTCCCCCAGTGGTGACATCTTGTACCACATCAAACAGGAAATTGACATTGAAACTGATGCCAACTGAACTGCAGATTCCATTCACGTTTCCCTGTGTGTGTGTGTGTTCCGTGCAGTTTGATCTCACGTGGGGATGTGTGTAATCACCACCACAAACAAGATACGGAACTGTCCCGTCACCACGAAGCAAGCCCCTCATGCTGCCTTTTGCAGTCGATCGACCCCACCACCACACCCCTGGCCCTGGCAACACTACTTTGTTCTTCGTTGCTGTAGTTTCATCATTTCAAGACTGCTATGTCAGTGGAATCATATAGCATCTGATCTTTTGAGATTGGCTTTTTCATTAAGTATAAACACCGTGGAGACTCACCCAGGCTGTTGCATGTGTCAAACAGCTCACTCCTTTATATTGCTAAACAGTATTCCAGGGTGCGGATGTGCCACAGCTGGTTTAAGCATTCACTGGTTCAAAGACATTTGGGTTGTTTTTGTTTTTGGTTATTATGAATAAAGCTGCTATGAACATTTGTGTACAGATTTTTGTGGGCACACAAGTCTTCATTTCTCTGAGACAAATGCCAAGAATGTGAGCACCGGGTCATAGGGTAAGTGCACATTTAGTTTTATAATAACTGCCCAACTATTTTCCAGCTGCAGTGCATGAGAGATCTAGTTCCTCCACATCCTTGCCAGCATTTGTTGTTATCTCTATTTTTTATTTTAGTCATCGCTGTGGGTTGATTTATCCCAAAAAGATATGTCCAAGTCCTAAATCCTGATACTTGTCAATGTGACTTTATTTGGAAATAGGGTCTTTGCAGATGTAATCAAGGTAACATCATACTGGATTAATGTGGGCCCTAAATCCAACAACTAGTGTCCCTATAAGAAGGCTATGTGAAGACACGGGGACACACAGGGAAGAAGGACATGTGACAACCTGGAGGCCTCAAGAAGCCAAAAGAGGCAAGGAAGGATTCTTCCCTAGAGTCTTCACAGGGTCATGGCCCATGCTAACACCTTGATTTCAGACCTCTGGCCTCTAGAACTGCAAAAGAATAAGTTTCTATTGCTCTAAGCCACCCAATTTGTGATAATTTATTATGGCAGCCTTAGGAAACTGAAACAGCCATTCTCATAGGTGTGTAATAATAGCTCATTACAGTTTTGTTTTTTGTTTTTGTTTTTTTTGAGACAGAGTCTCACTCTGTTGCCCAGGCTACAGTGCCGTGGCATCAGCTTAGCTCACAGCAACCTCAAACTCCTGGGCTCAAGTGATCCTCCTGCCTCAGCCTCCTGTGTAGCTGGGACTACAGGCACACGCCACCATGCCCAGCTAATTTTTTATATTTTTAGTAGAGTCGGGGTCCTGCTCTTGCCCAGCTGGTCGCAAACTCCTGAGCTCAAGCGATCCTCCCACCTCTGCCTCCCAGAGTGCTAGGATTACAGGCGTGAGCCACTGTGCCCAGCCTCATTATGGTTTTAATTTAGTTGAATATCTTTTCGTGTGCTTATTTGCCACGATACATTTATCCATATATCCTCTTTGGTGGAATATCGGTTCATGTCTTTTGTCCACTTCTAATTTTATTTTTTCTGTTGATTTTTGAGAGTTGTTTACATATTTTAGATATAAGACCTTTGATGGATATGTGCTTAATCATTTATTTTTATAGTATTTTACAAAAGTTTCCATTTGGGATGGGCTGGAAATTTTACGAAAATAACTGGTCAATCACCACTGCTGGTTTGAGAAGCATAGTCTTAGCATCTTTTCTTTTTCCTTAATGAAATAATAGCACACACACAAGGTTGACTTTTTCCCCCAGATAATTTACCATAAATAATTTCTCCAACTTGCTTCATATATTTATAGCCACCACTTTCAATGTTTGCAAACCTTCCACAGAGTGGCTGTGCTGTAGTTGACTCAGCCAATTCCTGTTAGACGTTCGGTTTCTAACCATTTTGGGCTCTCAGAGACAACTTTGAATTCCTCACCTTGGGGCACAGGGCCTTTTCTTACATTTTGGATATAATTTTCTTACTTCCCATTCTCACCATTGTAGTTCACTTTGCTCCTTTATTAGAATTTAGGCCCCCAGGTCAGGCCACATTGCTGGCCGGCCACATTCTGTGCTCTCATGGAAACCAAAGGTCACTGGCACTGAATCTAAACCGCCTGAGCAACCTTGCTTCCCAGTCCCAGACACGTGATGGTACAACAAACAATAGTGCAGTTGCTAAGAAATTTTACTTTTGTGTTATCACAGTGAACTCCAAACCAAGGGTAGCAGTCGGTGGGGAAAACACAGAAATCATTTTAAAGGACAGACCAGTGCCTTGGATAGCATCAGAGAACAATGCCCAAGGTACATGGATGGAAGCCAGTCTGCACAAAATGCTGAAAATAGGTGGTTCTGGCCCAGGGGGTCACAGAGAAGAAAATGCCAGCCCTAGTTCTCGCACCGTTCGACTGGAGCCTCTCCCCCGCACCAGTGTGGAGGCTGAAGTAGTCTATCCTGGATGCCAGCTCATCAGCTGCGTCGCCTTCTGATTAACCAAGTTCCGGACGCCTCTCAAATTCCCAGTTTATCTATTGCTGCTTGTGTAAGATCACATACTGACCATAAACCCTGTCCTTAAGATAATTCCTTACACATTCCCTCTGAAGCACATGTAGCCTTTCCCTATAGTACATGGTGTCATCATAGCTCACTGCGGCCTCCAACTCCAGAGCTCAAGAGATCCTCCTGCCTCAGCCTCCTGAGTAGCTGGGACTACAGGTGCACATCACCATGGACAGCTAAGTTTTCTATTTTTTTTTTTTTTCTGTTTTTGAGAGACGGGGTCTCAGTATGTTGCTGCCCAGGCTGGTCTCAAACTCCTGGCCTCAAGTGATCCTGCCGCCTCAGCCTCCCAAAGTGCTGGGATTATAGGCATGAGCCACTGTGTCTGGCTTCATTTTTGTTTTTAATTTTTGAATGATGCCACTGTACTCCAGCCTTGGTGACAGAGCAAGACTGTCTCTAAAAAAATAAGAAATAAAGATTGGCATCACACAAGCCTGGGGTGAGAAGCCTTTCCCTAACAGGCAAGTCAAGCAATTTAATTTGGTTTAGTTTTTTTAATTAAAAGAAAACTTCAAATGGTTTGACTCATTTAAAAATAAGAATGGTGGGCTTAGAACTTGACTCAATCAGTGAGACTAATATACTAAAAATATGCTTCCCTTTCCCCTGTGGTCAGGGGAGGAGGGGAGGTGGAGGAGACAGGCCCAGAGAGAGAGCAGAGGAGTCCTCAGACTGGGAGGCACAGACTGAGAGAGGCTGGTGAGGAGGAGACAGACAGAAGGACAGGGAGGCAGGCTGGGCCGGAGGAGGGAGAGAGGAGCCGTCAAGAGAGTTCAGGGTAGAATCAAGTCAGCCCTACCCAGGCTGAAACCCTGACTGTCAGTCCCTAGCTGGGCAAATCATTCCCCCCTCTAACCTCACTTTGTCCATTTGTAAAATCAGAGAATTGCTGGGGTGATTCAATAAAATGAATGCCAAACTCGTAGCACCTGATAAACGGTAGCTGTTTTGAGAAGGTGGAAAGAGGCAGAAAGTTTGCAGAAAGGAATCTGACATGCTCCTGGTCTGGGGTTCATGCTTCTGGGATAGAGATGTCTGATGGGCTCTGGGGACAGGACAATCGGTAACTAGGTCCAGGCTCTTCGCAGCCCAGGGGAGGCAGAGGCTCCCTCTCTGCACTCAAGTACCAAATCAGCCAATGCCCAAAGCCTTGGGCCAGGAGCCCCTTGGTCTCAGCAGGGTGCCTGGCCCAGACCTCCGGGGACTCCTGAACTGCTGGGTTGCTGGCTTCCTTCCTGACAAATTCCTGACTCAGCACAGCTGTCCCAGGCCTCACTGGGACTCTAATGGAACAAAGTGATCAGCTGCCCTTTTCTAAGGAGTGTGCAGCTGGGCTTGGTTCTGGAGCTGGGGTGGGGGAGACTGTGGTCAGAAAGTGGGGGCTATGGCTGACGGAGCAGGAGGGACATGAGAGACGTGTATGCAATTGTCAGGAGGCCAGCCTGTGCAGTTGTTTGTGCCTGACCCTGTGTCATAGCTGTCTGGAGGGCAGGTAGGCATGGTGTTATGGTTGAATGTATCCCCCAAAAGTTCATGTGTTGGAAACTTGATCGCCAATACAGCAGTGTTGAGAGGTAGGATCTTTGGGAGGTGATTGGGTCATGAGGGCTCTGCCCTTATGAATGAATTCATCCCTTCACAGATTAATATTTTTCTTGAGACAGAGTCTCACTCTGTCACCCAGGCTGAAGTATAGTGGCCTGATCATAGTTCACTGTAACCTCAAAATCCTGCCTTAGCCTCCCCAGTAGCTGAGACTACAGGCATGCACCACCATGCCCAGCTAATATTAAAACATTTTTTGCAGAGATGAGGTCTCACTATGTTGCCCAGGCTCGTCTTGAACTCCTGGCCTCAAACAATCCTCCCACCTTGGCTTCCCAAAGTGCAGGGATTACAGGTGTGAGCCACTGTGCCCAGCCAGATTTCTGGATTAATGGGTTATCACAGGACTGGATTAGTTATTACAAGACTGGGTATATTATAAAACGCTAGTTTGGCATGCTCTGGCCCTCACGCCTTGTGATGCTTTGTGCCACCTTAGGATTTTGCAGAGAGCCCCATCAGCGAGAAGGCTCTCACCAGATGCAGCCCCTTGACCTTGAACTTCTCACCCTCAGAACTGTAACAAATGAATTTTTCTTTATACATTGCCCTGTCTCAAGCATTCAGTACTAGCAACAGAAATCAGACAAAGACACATGGCAATGGGGACCAGGGAAGAGTGTGAGGACCCAGAATAGTGGCTGTGACATGAGAGCAGCTGAATGGCACTCTGGGACTATGAGGATGTCAGCACAGGGAGGGTCAGGTTCCCCACAGAGCCTCCTTCCACCAGCCTGCCAGGCAAGAAACTGAAGCCATTTTGTTTTCCTGCCTGTCCTATGCTCAGCACACATCACAGTGCTCCCCATATCCAGCCATCTTTAAAAATGTCTTCATTATGAACTACTTCAGGCATAGAAAAGTACAGATAGTAATACAAAGAGTAAAGATAGTACTTTTATAAATCAAGAAGAGATGGAAAATGGCAGGCAGTTAAGAAAATACTAGGTGCTGACTGGGATAGAGTGAGGAGAGGGGAAGTTGAGCCAAGGTCAGGAAGGAAAGGAGAAAGTATCTCAGTTGTTTACCTGATGAGGAGACTTCTCAGTTATAAATAAGCAAAGATGGGCGTTTTATGGCAAGTACTAAAAGGGTTGTGTAAATCAATATTTTTAAATATGGTAAAATGTTAACATTTGCTAAATCTGAGTGTTGGGTACAGATACTATTAGAATTGAGAATGTGCCCAGATTATACAGAATCATGGCCTGGGCACGGTGGCTCATGTCTGTACTCCCAGTACTTTGGGAGGCTAAGGCAGGAGGGTCACTTGAGTCTGGGCAACATAGTGAGACCCCATCTCTAAAAAAAAAAAAAAAAAAAAAAAAAAATTAGCCAGGTGTGGTGCTGCGTGCCTAGAGTCCCAGCTACTCAAGAGGCTGAGGCAGGAGGATCTCCTGAGCCCAGAAGTTCGAGGTTACAGTGAGCTATGATCATGTCACTGCACTTCAGCCTGGGTGACAGAGCAAGACTCCATCTCTAAATAACAATAACAATAATATAAATAAATAAAATTAATGGCATGGTAGACACAAACATAAGAAAGAAAAAAATGAAAGGAAGGAACATGCATGTGATTGATGAAAACCAAGTTTAGAAGAAAATGGAATCCAAGGAACAGAAAAAAAACTCCCTGTAGTATTCTGAGCTATAGAAAAATTTAATGACCATATGAATTCAAGAAAGTT
Source organism: Indri indri (assembly GCA_004363605.1). Lineage (NCBI taxonomy): Eukaryota > Metazoa > Chordata > Mammalia > Primates > Indriidae > Indri > Indri indri. The sequence goes on along the minus strand of RJWJ010001552.1, from coordinate 23,361 downwards.
AAGCACTCGAAGATGAAACAGAACGAAATAAAAAGGAAACAAACTGAGGGCACTTTTAGGAAACGAATACATGACAAATAGCAAGAAACTGAACAGATGTGCTGAAAAGCAAATGGATACATAGAGTTGTGCCTCAGCATCCGGAGGGGATTGGGTCCAGGATCCCTCGTAGACACCGAAGTCCAAGCATGCACAGACCGAAGTCTTGCAGTCAGTGCTGCAGAACCTGAGTGTACTAAAAGTTGGCCCTCTGTGTCCACAGGTTTTGTCTCCCACCATTACTGTGGTTTTGAGCTGCATTTGGCTGTGGATGTGGAACCTGCAGGCATGGAGGGCCAACTGAATTTGTTGGAAAAAACTGCATTTAAGGGGACCTGTGCAGTTCAAACCTGTGTGGCTCAAGAGTCAACAGCAGAGGGAAGGCCTGAGGTGATCATGGTGAATGAGGAGAAAAAAGACAAGTATTTAAAAAAGATAATAGCTATAAAAGATCACGACAACAAAACCAAAGAACAACTCTGAAATCCAACCCAACACATGGAAAAGAAAAAGTATACAAATAGAAAATACAAAGCATTGTCCCTAGAATGAAGACTGTAATTGCAGCTCTAGAGAGCACACTTTGTTCCAGGAACAACTGATAAAGACTAAGAAAGACAGAGTTCTTCAGGCATACAGATTAAAAGAAAGAAAAGGCAAGGGTGATGCCTCTAACGGGGAATCTTTGGCCTCAGTCTTGTCCCTACCAATGGTCTATGCCAGACGACAACAGAGAAATGTCTCCAAATTCTGAGCAACAGAACATGTGACGCAAGAATATTCTACTCAGCCAAGCTGTATCGAAGGATAAAGATGCTTGAACACAGAAACGGCAGCACTCATGTGCCATCCTTGAATCATTCTTGATGCAATTCAGCCAAGTAAGAGTTTAAAAATAATAACTAAGGAATGGCAAAAGTGCTGGTGGTGAGCCACAGAATGAGTTGAAGTGCAAAAGGGAGGCCAACCAACTGTGAGAATGAGGGTTTCAGAGCAGAGAGAGATGCACGGACGTTGACAGTGTCAGTACAGAGATAATTAATGCAAACTGAAGCGGGACAAGAGTAAGCTCTTTCCTCACCCTCAGAGCCTTGAACCGTGTCATCTAAAAAGGGAACCTTATTAGGAACAATTCTCATTTCTTAATGTTTTTCATCATCTTAACTTCAGAGAGATCTTTTAGGAACTAACATTTTGTGTGGAGAAGGAACACCTATCAGTTTTTTTTCTTCTGTTAGATTCATGTAAAATTACATTTAGAACTTTTATTTTTCAAATAGCACTACTGGTCCCATTTTAATGAAAGCATTTCTATCTAGTCTTCCTATTAGGAATATCCTAGAGATGCATAGAACAATAAGATCACCCAAACTGTCTTCAGTCTTTATAAGAATGTGTCATTTTTAAAAATAATAAAGTCATTATTCTGAAAAGATAAGATTGGTGAAATATCTGTCTTCAGCACGGTGTCCAGAGGCTTCTCAGTTTGATATATTTAAAAAGCCTAAAGGACATGTGTCATGTTGGAGGAATGCACACTAATAAAAATGGAATCCAAACTAAGTGAAAAAGGACACTGACATTCAAAAATGTTATCATGGGATAGGAATTATAACTTCTAATTAAAACAGCTCAGTGCTACTTGATCTAAAGACTCAATGCAATCCTAATCAAAATCCCAGCAAGTTCTTTTGTGGATGTTGAAAAATCAATTTTAAACTTTATCTGGAGAGGCAAAAGACCCAGAATATCCAACTCGATATTAAAAAAGTCTTGACACCACCGAACTTCAAGACTTATTATAAAGCTATTAGTAACCAAGACAGTATAGTACTGACAAAAGAATAAACATATAGATGAAGCAAACACAATAGAGAGCCCAGAAATAGATCCGCATAAGTATAGTCAACTGACGTTTGACAAAGGAGTGAAGAAAGTCTTTTCAACAATAATGCTAGAACAACTGGTCAGTGACATGCAAAAAAGTGAATCTATACATAGGCCTTATACTCTTCCCAAAAATTAACTCACAATGGACCGAAATGTAAATATAAAATGTAAAACTATAAAACTCCTAGAAGATAACACAGGAGAAAACCTAGATGACCTTGGGTATGGAAATGACTTTTTAGATAGAATATCAAAGGCATGATCCAAGAAAAAAAAACAATTGATAAGCTGGACTTCATTAAAATTAAAAACTTCAGCTCTGCATAAGACAATGTTAAGAGAATGAGAAGACAAACCATAGACTGGGAGAAAATATTTGCAAAAGACACATATGATAAAGGATGTTATGCAAAACATACAAAGAACTCTTAAAACTTAACAGTAAAATACCAAACAACCCAATTTAAAAATGAGCAAAAGACCTGAACAGAAAACTTACTGAAGAAGATATACAGATGGCAATAAGCTGTTCAACATCATGTGTCATTAGAGAATTGCAAATTAAAACAATTAGGGCCGGGTATGGTGGCTCATGCCTGTAATCCTAGTACTCTGGGAGGCTGAGGTGGGAGGATTGCTTTAGGTCAGGAGTTTAAGACCAGCCTGAGCAAGAGCGACACACCATCTCTACTAAAAATAGAAAAGAAATTAGCCAGGCGCGGTGGTGTGTGCCTGTAGTCCCAGCTCCTCAGGAGGCTGAGGCAGGAGGATCGCTTGAGCCCAGGAGTTTGAGGTTGCTGCGAGCTAGGCTGACACCACAGCACTCACTCTAGCCTGGGCAACAAAGTGAGATTCTGTCTCAAAAAAAATAAAATATCACTACACACCTGTTAGAATGGCCAAAATCCAAAACACTGACACCATCAAATGCTGGCAAGGATGTGGAGCAACAGGAACTCTCATTGATTGCTGGTGGGATTGCAAAATGGTCCAGCCGCTTTGGAAGACATTTCAATGATTTTACATAAAACTAAGCCTCCTCTTCCCATATGCTCCAAGTATTGTACTTCTTGGTATTTACCCAAATTAACTGAAAACTTACGTCCACACAAAAACCTGCACATGGACATTTTTAGCAGCTTTATTCATAAATTGCAAAACTTGGAAACAACCAAGCAAGGAAGATGTCTTTCAGTAGATGAATGGATAAATTCTGGTACATCCAGACAATGGAATATTATTCAGCACTATAAAGAAATGAACTATTGAGCCATGAAAAGGCATGGAGGAAACTTACATGCTTATCACTGAGTGAAAGAAGCCAGTCTGAAAAGGCTATGTACTGTATGATTCCAACTATATGACATTCTGGAAAAGGCAAACCTGTGCAGACACTAAAAAGATTGGTGGTTGCCAGGGGTTGGTGGGAGGAAGGGATGAATAGGTAGAACATAGAGGATTTTTAGGGCAGTGAAAACTACTCTGTATGAGACGGTAATGATAGACACGCATTTTTATACATTTGTCCAAATCCATAGAATGTACAACACCAAGAGTGAAGTGAACCTAATACAGACTTTGGGTGATCATGACATGTCAGTGTGGGCGCGTCGATTGTAGCAAATGCACCACTCGTGTAGGATGTTGCCGGGGGAGGCTGAGCGTGTGTGGCAGAGGGTACGTGGGAACTCGCTGTGAACCTAAAACTGCTATTAAAAATAAAATTTATTAAAACAAACATCAAAAACTCCAGCCTGGACATTTCCAGGAATGAAGATGGCCCAGCAGAAGTGGGGCACAACAGATGAGGAGGGGAAGCGAAGGTGAGGAGTGGAATTAGGCTGGAGTGGAGGCAGGGACTCCTCCTCCTGTGGGCAATGGAGTCCCTGAGGAGCAAGGAAATGAGGTGACCAGACTTGTGCTTTAGAAAGATCACTGTGGCAGCTGAGTGGATGGTGAATTGGGATGGGGGGGATGTACATTGAGAAAAATGAGAAACAAATTAGGCGATTATCGGCAGAGTGAAACAGCAAGGTCCTAAACTGAGACAGCAGCAATGGGGCTGGATACGCACTAGAGAGGCAGAATTCTCCAGAGCTTGGTCTTCATCAGACGGAGAGACTGAGAGGAAAGACAGGTCCCTCTGAGGCTGCCACAGTTGTTCTGGATGTGGAGAATTAGAGGCGCTCTAGAGTCGGTGGAGATGACTTCCCGACACGTGCATGTGCAGGGCTAGTGCTCGGCTGAGAGCTGTGGGCAGGGCACATAGCCTGGAGATGATGTGCCCACAGTGGAAGGTGACGTACGGAGTTGAGATCTCCCAGGGACAGTGTGAGGAGACGGAAAAGAAGGACCCCAGGGCAGAGCCCCGGGAGAGAGGAATGTTTCAGAGACAGACAGAAGGTCCTACGGAGGAGACAGAGTAGAAAGAGGTTCAGGAAGGGATTAGTGAGTATCACAGAAGCGGAGGGAGGGATTTTCCACAAGCCAGTGTCAAATGCCATGGAGGGGTACAGAAAGAAAAGGACAGAAGCAGGCTGCTTCCCTGCCTTTTCACACGCGATAAAGCCCTGAACTGCTCCCCCCGTTTTTGGTTTCCAAATTCTTATCACGTCCAGTTTTCGAGCAGGTAAATGAACAGAACTGTGGAGTAGAATGATTTTTGAAGATACATTAGGGTTGGAACAAACAAGAATGTAGATTTTGTAAAAATAAGTATTTGTTCAATTGACTCCAGACTTTACTTACAATCCAAATAATCATTTAACAGGACGTGATTTACTGTCAATAAGAGAGTATTTCTTCTACCATTCATATTCCATGCTATATCCACACCATGGAATATTAACCATTAAAAAGAACGGATTAGATCCACGCCAGCTGATCTGAAGAGAACCCTGCGAGGGACTGAGGAAGAAAAGCAGGACGTAGAAAGTGCACGTAACATGACCCCACTTTTGGTAAAGCAGTGACAAAAACCCCGTGTATGATTATGTTTAGAGAGTATGAAGGAGATCATGGAAAGACACTTGGCAGGGTACGGCTGTGCACAGGCAACATTTACCTGACCAGGGAAAGGGGAGGGTAACGTGAGGAAGAGAACCTTCCTGGGTGCAGCAAGTAATAGAGGAAAACAAAACAGGACTCTAAACAGTATAGAAGAAATGGTCCTATTTATGCATCTATATGAATCTGTGTATATATAAAAAAGAAATTGCAAGAAAAAAATGAAGACATGGAAATGCCTTGACTCAAATCTGCACTGAGTTAATTATGTGCTGACAGTGGCCTTTTATCTGGTGGCAGCTGGGTGAGCCAGCAAGCGGGCAGCCCAGCTGTCCTCCTGTGAGAACCAAGGATGCCCACAGGTGAGGCCCTGTGGTGCATCTGGGCCGCGTGTGGCCAGCTGGGAGAAGGAAAAAGGCATCCAGGCTCTCGTGTGAATTCCGGACAAAGTGCATGCACAAGGGAGGGTACCGAAAGGACTGAGATCTGAGAATTCAGGAGAACAGCAGATCAGAAGCCACTGTGGGCAAAAGGCTGGCGTGGGGACGAAGAGCCTGTGAGCACAAGCGAGCACACACTGGGGAGAATTCCAGGGAAGACCAAAGCCAGGCAGGGCCAGGGACCAGGCGAGGCGCACAGCAGAGTCCCACAGACTTGCCTCACGAGCAGGACGTGGCTCCTGCTCCCCCAGTTATGGGAGAAGAGGAAAGAAGAGAAAACCAGAAATTAAAGAATGACATCAAGAATACCAAAGTTCTTATCAACCAACATACACACTTTTAATTGCAAAAAGTAAAAAGTTTCATTACATAAAACTTTAATTTACATACATTCTTTACATGGTGGAAGTCTTTGCAAGTTTGCAGTACAGTAAATACTTGTTCAACATCCTGCACTCAACATACACACTCATGGCTCAGACCATTCCGAGCCCCTGCGCTGGGACCACCCAGGCCCCCACAGCCTGGTTCCCTGAAGATGAACTGTGGCTGCGGCCGGCTCCCGTCCCCAGTGATGGCAGTCCCCAGCTCGCCTGTGCCTCACTCAGTGTCTCCTCCTCCCCGGCCCTGGGCATCTGTTACTGGCCTTTCCTCAGCAGGGAGGGAGGAAGGAGGAGAAAAGAAATCGCGGCCAGCATTTTTCTGAGGGTAAAACTATGGAAAGAAGTACGGAGAAAAAGTTGCCTATTATAAGACTGGATGCCATGTGTCTGTTGGTTCCTGTCACCATGTTTGTTCCTGAAAGGGTCTAAAGTGCTCTGAGGGGCTGCAGCTTGAAGCACAGGACACTGGGGACACTGCTAGGCGGTGAGTAAAGGCGGCTGCACAGCATGGCCACACCTCCCCTGCAGAGCTGCCGTGGGGAACTGCGGAACAAGGGAAACAAAGCCTGGCACACAGCAGATGTCCCAAGTCCCCCACTCCCCAGTTTCTGTCTGAGACTCAAAACCCAGCTGGGCTCCCTTCTCTGCATGGTGCTTGCAGCCACGGCTCACCCTGAGATTGGTGGCTGCTGCCTGCCTGACACACCAAGCAGAGGCGCAAGGGCCTCCAGTCCAGCCCTACCACGTCGTGATGGTTCCAGGCCTCCACTGACAGTTACGTAACATTCCTCCTCTCCACTAGTCTGAAAAAGTCTGGACATTTCAGTCTCCAGAGAGAGGAAGATGACAGATGTATTTAGCTCTAATGCTTAAATTATGCAGGGCAGGGAAAGCAGACACTGAGGGACCTGGACAACAGACAAGCTGGCTGAGGTTTCTCATGAAGGTCCCACTGAGTCACACTGCGTCCAGGGTGGGTGGACTTGGACGCGGTGCGTGGGAGGGAGAGCACCTGTCCGTCTCCCTGACATGCTTTTGTGGAGGAACCCACAGGCTATCTGGAGGCCGGGGGTGCGGAGGACAGGGATTTGCGTGCTGCTGGTGACACGGCACGTTCCCAGAGCCTCCCCTTTTCTGTTTGCCACAGAGCTGTCTCCGTAAGTGCCTTCACTGTCCTGGCCTCTGGCTCTGATTTGCGCCGGCTCTGTACGTGGCATCTGCAGTCTAAACATGGAGCGATCTCGACCTAAAATACTACTTTAAAGCACATCTCTGACACCCTTTTCCTTCAGCAAATTCTAGTAGGCAATGGGATCACCACTGAAAGGTAGTGAGTGTGGAACTTGTGTACTCAGGAGAGTATTTCCTCCATGGCTAAGAGAGTTCAAAAGCCTAAACGACCCCTCTGTTTAATAACTGATTCTCAGAACGTAGACAAAATCACCTCTCTCCATGCAAACACACAGCACAGCCTTTCCTCCCTTTCACCTACATCCTGGCCTTCTCCTGGACAAAGAGATGATGAGAAGCAAACATTTGCTTTGGGGTTTGAACGTTTACGAAGAAAGCGACTGGGTAATGAGTAAACTCATTCCAGATTGTATTCAAATGATTAAGCCCATCACCTGCAGCTGAGGAACTTGAGATTTTGTTTTAAAATAATTGTTCCTATGCTGAGGCCTATGCTGGATTTGGAGGGAAGGGAATAGAAAACTGAGAACTGAAAAACAAGTGATGTAAACTCCAAGGGGACCCACAACTGGAATTGGATAGAGTCCCTCCTCTGGTCACACATCTGGAAGAAGGTGGTGACAGGAAAATGGCTGGACACAGTTGTCTTCCAGCAACACTCACTCTTTTTAAAAAAGTTTTCAAACAGGGAGGGAGAAAGTGAAAGGAATTTTATAAAAGTCATATGGTTAGATTCTTTCCTCCTCCATTTCTGTCCAAACGAGTTTTAAAAACAAACCCTGTAGTTGCTGGCTTGCTGGCCCCCATCCCTGTGTAATCCCACCCCGTTGGGGCACACCTGAGTCAACGAAATCCACAGCTTTCTTCTCGGGCACCGCACCAGGGAAACAGTGTGCCATGGAACCAACCACGCAGCACCAGCAGTTAAACTCATCCAAGGCTTCGTTTCTTTACTTGTAAAATGAGGGTCTAACACTCCTTTAGAGGACTGGGTGAAGATTAAGGGAGATCATATACAGCAGTCACTTTGTTAAGTTAGAATGGACTAGACAGATGTTATTACTCCTTTCTCTCACAAAATGAGCCAAATCTGCCCTTTTCATTGACTGTTTTGTATTTCACCAAACAGTGTATTTCTGTTTTCATAAACCACTGTTATTTTACTTCCTCCCTTCCCTAAAAAAATTGAGGGTGAGGTGAGGATAAGCTCTGCCTCTTTTCATCAACCAGAATAGGTGTGGCGTCCATTCAATGCCTGGCTGCTGGAGAGCTTAGTGCATTTGGACATACATGCTTCAAACTGGCACCAAGGCAGTCCGTCTCGCCAGAGAGCTGACTTCCGGGGATCTGCGCCTCTGGTGGGAACCTACAAGAAAGTGAAGCTAACCCATGTGTGGAGGTCACTGCCATGTCACCTCTTAGTAAATGCTCAAGAAACTTATGAAGAAGTTCCTCTTTTCAGAGCTGTAGTTTTGTTCGTATTGCAGTCATGGAGATGGGGAGTTGATCAGGTGGTCCTGCCATGGCCCTGCAACCCCATTTCCTCATCTTAACGACCCTCTTTCCCACACCAGGTTGCACAGAGGGACTTTTGCTACTTCCTGCCAGAGGCTGAGAGCTAAAAGGATAGAAGTGATCCTGCAGCACCTGCACAAAGCCATGGATAACCAGAAAGGGACCAGCTGGCACCCCTCAGCCCTTCCTGCAGGACCGGACAGCAGCAGATCCTGCTCATCAGAATTACCTTAAGGAGAAGGTGGATCACTGCTGTGTATCTGGTAATTAAGAGCAGAACACTCTCTTTGGAGAATTTCTCCCATAATACAAATTCATATTCAAGTCTGAACTGGACAGATTTTAAGTAAAATGAGTAGTATATGCACAAAAGTCTCTACTATCTTCTGCTATAACTATTCTTTGATAAGCTACAGAACAGCTCACGGGCTTAGGGGATGTTCCAGGGGATGTTTTAGAATACCAACATGTGCAAGGGTTCCTTAATTTTCAAGCTTTGTGCTGAAGTGGGTATTATATGGACATTTAAGATGTCAAGGGCTGGAGAGAAATGGAGAAGGAACACAAGGCAACTCACGGAAACAAAACAGAGATCTCGATCCTCGACACAGTTGTTCTGTTCCTAAGGACGCGTTTCTTGTTAACTAGAAGGGTCTAACTGAAGGCAACTGAGAGTCCACTAAAGAACTTGTTTCTGTGTCATCCTTCCCTGTGTGCAGCAGAAGGCTCTCAAAGCTTGCAGACTGGCCTCTAGATGATCCCTCTGACTTAAAACCTCTTAAATCATAATTGCTTAGCAGCATGACTTTTATATGTACAAAAAGTTTTGTTTTTCCTGTATAAATCCACACAAGGGGCTGATTCTTTTAAGGAGAAATTCCCTCAGGTACAGTTCATCCTACTTCCACTCAAGCCTTCCACAGAGGAGGCTCCGAGTGTTTCCACCCTCAGTTCTGTGAACTCTGCTTGTCCTTTAGAAGCTCACAGACAAACAGGCTGCTCAGGCGCTGGATGATCCCGCTGCTGCCAGAAAGAGGGCCTGGGAGATGAGGTGCAGGCTCTTCCAAGGATGAAGAGGACCCCACAAAGGGCCATGCCCACCTTCCCTCACAACTGTCTAACTCTCCCTAACTGACAAGGACACCTACTGTATCCATTTGATTTCTGCAATTCAGAGCCAGAGGCCACAGTGAGGTTTTTTTCTTCATCTTGGTGATGGCATGACCAATGGCCAGGTATCTAACAGTGTCAATAAAGGAATAATAAAGGAAAAAAAGGGAACAAGCGTCCTTATTTATACCATTTGATTAATACATACCAAAAACACTTGGGGGAAAACAATAAGCATAGCAAATCATCCAATCAGAAGAACACAGCTTTATATTATTGCAAAAAATAAAAGTACCTCACCTTGTTTCCCAGCACAAAGACAGAAATCACTTCAAGACAGCAGATCACACAGTCGGTTGCACATGCAGCTGGCAAACCCTTTGGGTCTGGAGTTCCTCCCACAACCACATTACAACATCAGCTTTGACGCATCTGTAAAACATCTTCTCTGCAGAAAATCAGACCCTAAAGATCAAACCCAGGGAGGCACCCTCTCCCCGGGCCAGCTACTCTAACTCATTCCTCTCTGAAGACACTTGGTAAAGACGACGCAGTTGACAGGTGCAGTGCTGCCCCAGCAGTAACGGGCTCTGGCCCAGCCAAGGCAGAGGGGACCAGAGCCAAGCTTCTGCAAAACCATCCAGATAGGCAAGGGACGGGGCAGGGAGTTTAAGAACCTGATAAAATGGAGACAAACATTACTTTAGGAATTCCCATTTTAAATTGTAATCAGACTCTACTCTGGCATCACTGAGACTCCAAGAGCCATGGGCACTGGGAAAGAAGTACACTTGAGTGCAACTCAAGGTTATTTGATCTTTTTTCACCAGTTCTAGATTCAATCTTGCTCGAGAAACTGCAATCTTCAATCAGCCGTGGCTTTCCAAAAGAGTACAGGTGATGAGGCAAGGAAGAAGGGGATGAACAGGCTCACCTGGTAAAGGATGGCTCTGTGTCAGAACTGGCTGGCTGCCCTCTTGGCTGCAGGGAGCCAGCAGGGCGGACTGTGCCAATGCTAGTGAAGGAAGGCACCAGCCCTATTTCCTGTCTGAGGGGCAGCCTTAGTGTCGCAGTGCCCAAAGGCCTGGAAGAGCTCAGTTTTTCACAGATGGGTGCTGGCAAAGTCCTAACCAAGTGGCCAGGCTAGAATTCTTCCTGAATGACCTGCGGGAAGAGTCAGTAGGGGTTGGCCCTGGCCACTGCCTCACAGTTCACAGCTGGCTGGCACATGCATGCAAAGGGCAGGTAACTTAGTAGCCAACCTGTACAGAGCAGTTTCATCGTTTTTATTTCTCCCCTCTCAACCTGGTTTTCAGCTCTCAAACTGTTCCTGAATAAAGTTCTGCTTCCTATAGTTCTGAGAGAGTGGTTCCGTCGCAGATGACCAAAGGCTGGACCCCTCTGGCTACAATGTAGACCTTCCAGTGGGTGGCGCCAGCATAGCCTTGAAGGGAAACAGCAAGAGGAAAGCACGTGAGTGTCAGGGACGGAGCACACCTGTAGGCAACAGCAAGGCGGGTCTGCCAGAGCTGGCCCTCGGGGTGCCTGGCAGAGCCAAAGACAAACCCTGCACTGAAGGGCTTTTAGCTCTTCCTAGCAGAAGTAGTCCTACTTACTACCAGTCCTCTCTGTAACCTGACGTCCAACAGGAGCCACTTTGAACCAAAATACTTTGTCACCACCCTCACTCAGGCAACTACGAGTCACAGTTCGGCAGGTTCACGAAGGCTCCAGACGAGGCTGGTGTTTGGCATCAATCCTCAGACTGATCTTTGCTTTCTCAGCAAGAAGATGGGATGGGTTTTGAGGGGGAGCAGGACCTACTACCCGATTTTCCTGAGGTTATCTATAATATGGTTTCATTAGAGAACATTCAGATTAACCTACACCAGCATTTCCCAAATTGGGTTCTGCTCATGCTAGTGTCCTGTAAGATATCCCAAAGAAAGCAGGTCCCCTGGCCAAGTCGGTCTGAGAAACACTAGGCTCCTCTAGGGGTCTTCAGCCTTTGCTACACTAACGTGTGTCCTACGCACCAACACGACAGCACTTCCCAAAGCCGGCTGACTCAGGAGCCCTATTTGCCAAGGACCTTCGCAAGGGGCTCCTGGTCCCGTCTGCGGGGTCATGAATAACCTGAAGAATCATTTAGGAAACACTGACCTGTGTCATTTGAGTGGGCAATGAAGGTAAACTTAAAAACTTTAACCCTTTGATAATCTGATGCTGAACTTCATTGTGCCTATAGTTGTAACAATATTTTCTTGCACATTTAAAAATTTATTAAGAGGGCAGATCTCAGGTTAAGTGTTTTTATAACAATAAAATAAAATTAACAAACAAAAATCTCCTGATGGAAAATTTTCTAGAGCACGATGGCTCCTACGCATCTTTAAACTGAGAGCACTGAAAAGAATTTGGCCTTGGTGACTCAGGAAAGGTCACGATGGCAGTGACTGTCCTGTACAGGGACTGTGGATGTTGTGCCTGACCCCTAACTCTTTCTTGAGAACGCCCCCAACCACAGGTGGTCTGGTGATCTGTAACCCCTCGCCCCTCCATCTCCACAGGTGAATGTGTATTTGGTCAAAAATCATAGAACCTGCTTGTCGCAATGCCACTCTTAAGGGTCCCTAAGGTACTGGAGCTGCCATATGTCCTTTAACCACTGAATTCTTCACTGTCAGGGTCGCTTTCCTGTGCTCATTTTTAAGCATGGGAACTGCAGCCATTACTTCTACTACTGCCGCTGCTTCAGGTGCCCGCTGGCCTCCACACCCCTCCCTTCTCTCAGACTTGCCCTCCTCTTCTTCTCTGCAGCCTCCCCTCCCTTCTCCGTGCTCCTGTCACGTAGCTGGCCTGTCGCAGACGCTGCCAACCACAGGGCTCCTTTCCTTCTGGTCACCACAGCACGGCAGGTGCCCCACTCAGCATCTCAGGTTACCCTGGACTATCTGCACCAGTGTTTAATGCTCAAGGCTTCCTTCATCACCGCCAGACGCCTTTCTTTTTTCTTTTTCCCTAGTTCTGTAATTGGCATTCTGGGTGCTTGTGGGAGCTGGTCATCTGGAGTTTGGATAACTGTTTCTGCAGTTGTCTGAACTGTTAGGTATTTGTAGAACATAAGACAGAAACTTGTTCAATCAGAATCACATACTCCAAACCCAAACATGCCACACAGACTTTTGCAATAGTCACCCCTGTGTGAGAGTCACCGCGCTCCAGGAAAACAGGTTCAGAACAATTTCCATACAAGAATCCTCTTTTTTGCGAGAGTTGCCCAAGGGCCAGGCCAACTGTGCTCCATTATTAGTTAATGCTTGATTTGTACATTATTTTTCATTTCTAAACTGAAATAAGTTATTTAACTTGGATTAAAGCAAACTGCAAACTCGAAGCCTCCAATAAGGTGAGAGGTTTCCAGGAACTCAGGGGTCTTCGAAATGGGGAGAAGTAAAACAAATCAATTAGAAAACCAGTCTGGGCTCTGCCAGGGTCTCCAGGTCTTACTTGAATTTTGTAAGGCAGGAAAAACAAGGAGCTCAATGGTGACGCTGCCTGATTTATTTGCTTCTGCCAAGAAAACTCCGCTGTCAAACTAATTGCTACTGACAGCAGTTGATTCAAACTTGTTTCTTTGGAACAGATTTTTAGGATATAAGGCACAGGACAAGTCATAGCTGGGAAAACATGGAGCCAGAGCTAAGGGTGAGTCAGCAATATGAGGCTGTGACTTGGGCTATGGGACCCACACGGAAGGTAACATTTCCTTGTGTGACCACTGCCCTTATATACTGTTCTATTGTTAATTTGCAAGATGGGTACATAAGAGGTTTCCTCTAATCTTCAATTGTCCCTCTCCTGACTTGACTTCATTCAGACACTTAAGACTCAATGCTTTGTATGACTGATGGTGGGGCCTTGGGATGGTCTCCTCTCCTTTCTGGGTCTTGACTTCCTCATCTGTAAAACGGTGGATTGGTCTAAATATTTTCCAGAATCCCTTCTAACTTGAAGTTTCTATGACCAGACACATACATTCTAAATGTTGTATGTTCAAAACATTTCTCTATGCTACATTTTCTCATTAGTTCCATTTCTAAGCACAAACAATGACCCTGTTACTAAAAGAATGCTATTTTTGAGTCTACATAATAGAAACTCTGTGAAGGCAGTACTTGATTCTTAAAATATTTTTTAAGTTAAAAACTAAAAAGATTCCATGGCTGACCTGCCCTCCTGGGGCCCTACATACCAACATCCCCTGGCTCCACCGGCAGGGCCACAGACTGGCAGTGTCTTCGGCAATGGAAAGGAGGGATGAGCTGCAACATGGCCTCACCGCTGCCAATGGTAAATAGGTCGTGCATCTTATGCATCTGGAGGAAAGAACAAGGGGCAGGAAGAGGAAGGAAAAGAAAACAGAATAAAACCTGGGGGTTTAGTACACAAAAATGCTTATACATAAGGCTAAGGTCCTGGTCTCAGCAAAGAGGAAAACGGAAGCAATAACAAAATTCGCAATTATGTTTAAAAAACAAAACCAAACTAGTTTCTCCTAAGAATGGCATCCCTTGGTATGAAGACCAGGGTAAAATCTCTTCTACGGGCTCTCCCAAACAGGTACTGTGTGATTTAGTGGGCAACATCCTCAGTAACAGGCCAGGTGTGGTAGCTCGTGCCTGTAATCCTAGCACTTTGGGAGGCCCAGGTAGAAGGATTGCTTGAGCCCAGGAGTTTGAGACCAGCCTGAGCAAGAGTGAGACCCCCATCTCTACTAAACATGGAAAAATTAGCTGGGCGTGGTGGCGCACACCTGTCGTCCCAGTTACTCCAAAGGCTGAGGCAGGATTGCTTGAGCCCAGGAGTTTGAGGTTGCAGTGAGCTACCATTATGCCACTGTACCCTAACCCCAGGTGACAAGGCAAGACCCTGTCTCAAAAAAAAGCAAAAGAGAGGCCAGGCATGGTGGCTCATGCCTGTAATCCTCGCACTCTGGGAGGCCAAGGTGGGAGGACTGCTTGAGCCCAGGAGTTTGAGACCAGTCTGAGCAAGAGAGAGACCCAGTCTCTACTAAAAATAGAAAAATTAGCTGGGTGTCATGGCCCATGCCTGTAGTCCCAGCTACTCAGGTGGCTGAGGCAGGGGGATCCCTTGAGCCCAGGAGTTTGAGGTTGCTGTGAGCTAGGCTGACACCACTGCACTCTACCCAGGGTGACTGAGTGAGACTCTGTCTCAAAAAAAAAAACCCAAAACAACAACAACAAAAACTAATGACACTAAGATTGGCCTCTGCTCGGGAGACTAGGAGACCAGCAGCACGCGCACCTGCACACGTAGCTGCCGCGCTGCCGAGGGCACGCTACTGCCAGCAACGAGCACTAAGTGCAAGCTCCTACGTGTCCAAGCGAGGAGCTGTGTATCCTGGGGAGGGGCTGGGACAAGGCAGGAATAGGGATAAAAGAAGTTAGGTCTTGCTCAGGCTTTTCTCCATACTTCAGTGGTGAGAGAAAACTCCTGGGGCCTCCCCTCCCTGCCCCCTCCCAGCTCCTGCCCTTCGGGGAAGCCCTTTATGTGCTCGCATAAAGCGGGGGTCAGAAGTCCGACTCCCAGGGCCATGTCCTAGTTTTCTCTTCACCACTCAGGGCTTCCAGAGTCTGGAGTTTTCACCCCATCTCCCCTGGTCTCTCTCCTGCTCCCATAGACCCTGGCCATGATTCTGTTTCCAAGGCAACACTAGAGCCATTGCACCAGCTACTGTGGTGACAGGCAGTAGCTATCACCTGTCAGGAGCCCTAATATTATACTAACACTGGCAAAAGCCCTAACATCTGGTCTTGAAAAAAATTCTAGAGGACCAAAAACAAGTGGATGTATCCCTCTTTCCCACGGGCCTGAGAGGGGGTGGTATCCCCTTCCTCCACACCCAGGATGGGAAGAAACAGACAGCAGGATGGCGCAGACCAGCCCAGGCAGCACTGTGCAGAGGGTGAAGTGGGCCTTGGAGCTCCCCACCTCTTCCCCCAGTGCAACCAAGTCTCCGCCTCTCATCTTCCACTCCAAGGCTGCCTTTGGATTCTGGGCCCACAGACACATGACTTGCTCAGGCTGTGGACAACAGGGTGGGGTGACAAAGCCAGGGAGAAAGGAGAGCTTGGGCCAGGGTGGGGGAACAGATGCTCTAAGAAACCAGACTCTCAGGATTGTTGCCTATTTGGGCCACTGCCCTTCCCCAAACATCCTCAAGAACCACAAGATGCCTTTGATAAGCATTTAAGTAACTTTGTACTTGCTCCTTTGGCTGGGCTCCCTGGTGCTAAGCAGGCTGGTGAAATTAACTCCAGCATTCAAGTGGGAAAACTGAGAAAAAGATAAAGGCCCTCGCCCAGAATTATATCATAATTATGAAGATGAAATCATACGAGGGCCCTGAATTCTAGCCGGAGACAGCAGGATAAACGTCTGTAAAATCTAAGGCAAGAACCCAACATCTCCACCCCAGTGCTGGCAGACAGAGGTTTTCACTTCTAGACAAAATGATTGTTTTTATAGGCTTTCAAATTCCTTTAACACAATTCAGCAAATTTGGAGCCAAACAATAGTATCAGGAGATCAAAGCCACAATCCAGAGCTCGTAGGGGGTCACAGTTTGGGAAATTTAATTTTTTTTACAAAGGAAAATACATCCTTTTAATTCTTCCAAACCAATCCAGGCTCAAAAACCTTCCTTAGAAATGAGACTCAACAAAGGAACAATTCAGAGAAAAGTAAACAGACACGAACACTGAACAGCTCTCCCAGTCCACTGGCCCCCAGAGAAGTAAATGTGGGCTCTGGACACCTGGCCCTGGACTGAGGTGGGAAATGATGGGGGCAGAAGGGGCTTTTCCACCCCAGCTGGGCTGCCTATCTCTAGGATGTGTCTATCTAATCCCCCCCAGGTTCCCAAGCTTTTTGCCTTTGCAGTTTTCTACCTGAAGTCTCTTATTTACGAATATTTCTGGGAAAAGCCAACCTGGAGGTGGGGGTCAGGGGAGTCCTTCTATCAACTTGCTCTGTATCCCTGGGCAAATCACTTAATCTCTCTGGAGCTCAGTTTCCCTATCTACAAAATGAAGAAGGTAGACCATTTATTTACATGCTATTCATTTATGCCTTGCTTACTTTCTAATTTGATGTAGGAAAATCAGACTAACTGTACATTCAAGTCAGTTCAAATTTTAGGATTCCACTTCCTTTAAGGTAAAGCAGCTTGCCCCCAGGTACTGAGGGCGGAGATAGATTTGCGGACTAGACTTTCTGGAAACATGTCTTCATAATAGAGTGGGCCTGGCAGCAGGAGGGGAGAAGTTTAGATTATGTGAGTGTCTCTCAATTCACCCTCTAAGTTGATACACGGGGAAGGTCTCGATTATAACATCAGTCCGGGTCCCAAATGAGGAAAATTCTAGATCCAAGTCCTCTCAAAATTTCCTACCTTACTCCCCACAACAGGTTCTGGATGAAGAAGGAAGCACTTTTTTAAAGAGGCATCTTTTGGAAATGGCAGGTCAGTGAAAACAGGAAAAAGCTCATGTAAGATTTGTGATCTATTCAAAGGTCTTCTCCTGTAAAAGTTTGAAACAAAAAAGGTTATTAAAGTGGGCAAGCCAGCCTCTCTCCATGACTAACAGAGAGCTGAGCAAGGGTCGGGGAACTGTGGGTGGTGGGTAAAGAGGGGAAAATATCAGCAGAGTATCTTCAGTACTAGGTCTATGAGGAATAGTTGGCCAAGCCAATGAATTATAACGTGTACACGCACAGGCATAAACTCTACAGCCACGATTTGTACATGTGGGTGGAGTGTTTATAAAGTGCAGCTAAAACAACATATAGAGGAAGGAGAGAAACAATCCAGTCATTCTGTCTTGGAAAAGAGACTGAAGTAATAGCAGGCCAGGCGGGGGAAGGGAAGAAAAGAGGAGGGAAGAAGAGGGAACAAAAACCATGACCCTTCTTTTGAGGCAGAATGGCACGCAGTGTGAAGCCTGATTAGCTTGTCAAACTCGGAATTCTGCCATGCAAATAAATGGCACATTAAAGAAAGGTGGAAGCATGGAGAAATTATCTAACAAAAAGCCTGAAAAGACACTTTAATTCTCTTTTGGAACAGTTCTAAGATGGAAACTGGCTTTCCTTTTCTTGCTAGAGAGCAACATTAACTCCGAAGAATGGACTGTGTCTTCTGCAGGACACAGGAAGGAACAGGAAAACAAATCTGGGTTTCAATCCTGGCTGGGTGACCTTGGGCAAGTCACTTAACCTGTCTGATTCCCACTTTTCCGATCTGAAAAATGGCAATAATCATTCCTACTTCCCAGAGCTATTATGAGTGTCATCAATGAGCAACAGACACTAAACACCAAGGCGCATTGCCTGGCACAAACGAGTGCCACGAAATGCAATTCTGTTCTTCACTCTCTCTCTTCCACCCTCGATGCTTAGGCCTCATTCTACATAAACTGCTAAACACATACTTAAAAATAAATTCTATTAGGCAACCTTCGTGTCCCCCCATGGTGGCCCCCCTCCTTGTGACACACCTTTTCCATTCATCCCCTTTATATCTCCTCACTGGTTCATCAGTGACTCCTGTCGTTTGACTCGGAGGGTGTCTGTCAGTGCTTACACCATGCCGGGCACGTGGCAGTCCCCGTAGTCGCTGTTACTGTTTTGCCAGTATTACCGGTCTGCCCCTTCTCCACACACAAACTGAGTGCCCCTTTTCACACTCACCATGGGTAAGGAAATGGGAACCACCTTTCAGGAAAGCAACGCCACCACTTGGTGAAAAACCCTTCTGTGAAGCCTTCTGTCACCTCAGGGTACTGGCACAAAAAGTGCTGAATCTCCTCAGACAACAGGGGCTGTCCCGTCTTGGCAAGGCAGCAAACAAAACAACACGGAGTTACTTGTCAGAAATTTTGATCTAGCCTTTAAACAGGGTGAGAATCAGGCCTCTTGCCTACCTTGATCACCAGAGGATGGAGTCTCTCAAATTTCTTTGGGGCATCTTCTAGGAGCACTACCTTCAGGGCTAGTTTCTGGGCACAGCCAGTGCAGTTGGCAGGGACAGGCTCTGACTCATTCTGCTCACTGTCGTTTGTCCCCCAGAGGTCAAAGTCTGAGAGAGGAAGGGACATGGAGAAGGCAGACACAGGAAGAGCACAGCTAATAAATCGAGCGGCTTTGGCAATGCAAGTAGAAAGATGTCATGGTAACTTTTAAAGCTAACCATGACAAGGACTGGAGACCTCTAAAAAGGTACATATGAAATAAGCACCCTCTGAGGAGGGAGCAGAGGGCCCAGGGACAGGGCAGGAAAGAAGGGTGCTTTCTGTGTGTACTTTTTGGTACTTTGTGGAAAATAGCTTTTAACACGTACATGTATTTCCCAAATCAAATCAATAAATAAAGCATAACAGCTTGAAAAACTTCAGCAACATGAGGCTGAAGATGTAGTTCTCCCAACATCTAACCGGTGGCCCACACGTCTGAAATGTCTACGGTACGTGGAAGTGGGGCAGGTAGAAAGGGTGGCCCCGCCATCGCTGCCCTAGCGCAGGTCTTCTCACACACTCGGGGTGTGCACCTAGACTCTTGGTTCACAAGCGCACACGGGAGCCAGGACACTGTGGAGAGGAGTGAGAAAAGGGCACAGAAAGGAGAAGGGATGGAGAGGAGAGAGCACTTTTCAGGGGCCACCGTTGGAGAGAAGTGCGTTGCACCTGCCCACAGACAGCCCTCTATCCCAGCTCTGGGGGGCGGGGCTTCTAACCATCATTTCTACCCCACGGTCTAGACCACAGTTGGTCAGAAATGGAAGAACCCCCACCTGGACGCTCACATGAGTGCCAGCTCCCTGACACTCTCCCCAGGTTGGCTCCTTCCCTGACAGAGTTTTCTTTCTGCACGGCCTATCCCAGTTTCTCTCTGTTCCTTCCCTCTGTTGCTATCCTGTCCATAATGTTACTCCATTAATTCTTGTTTACTTTCTGCTCGATTCTGGGCTTCATCTGTGTTCTATGAAAGATGTGTTTGTTTTACACTCTATTTTGAATCCAAAATGTTTCTGAAGATGGTTCTGATTAAAACCTGATGGAAACCCAATCAGGAGAGAGCCTAGAACAAAAGACAATACACCACTAAAATGTGGCTGAAATGAAATCAATTCTTTAAACCAATGAACACACTTGGGAAACCTGATTCTTAGCCACAAAACGTTTTCTGCAGTTGGCAGTAAGTACTTTACCCTTGTTTTCTCTAAGGCAGTGGGAGCGGGGCGTAGGGAGTCGTCAGCAGGGCAGTTCTGCATTTGCTCTCGGCCGCTGGTCTCCTGAGCATCCTCCCTCTCCTGCAGACAGCCCCTGGGTTTCCTTGGGGCACCTGCCACCTACCCTTCTCAGCCCCTCTCAGCCCCTCTCAGCCTGCGGGCAGATTACAAACCAGAGGACACTGCCACAGCCCACTCCTGGGAGGGGCCTCTCCTCCCACAGCGGTCACCATGCGCCTCCAGGGCCAGTGGAGGACCCTTTAGTGCCACCTGTTTCAGTGGCACCCTGGGGCTGCAAAGGTGTACATTTTTTTTCTTCTCCAATATTTTCAAATGTTTCTTATTAGGGGTCAAATATGATGAATTCTTGCCAATATACAAGAACTATGGTGATGAACACACGAGGCATAAACAATCATAACGACATGTCACAGTTATACAACATTTCAGTTTCCAAAGTACTTGGGGTAGAAGGGGGAGGGGGAAGGAGGCTAATGCATGAAGTGCCAGGCCCTATGCTAGACACTGTCACCTTACATCGTTTACTGAGGAGGCACCATTATTCTCGTTTTACGAACGAACAAACTGAAAGTTAAAGGTGATAGGAAGTTCCAGCGGTGCCAGAGAGTGGCGAGAAGAGCATGGGGGATGCCAGGCATGGGAGGGTGGGGGTAAGGAAACAGTGGCTGCAGAGGCACCGCAGAGGCAGACTGTGCTGGGTTTCCAGGTGGAGATAGCTTAAAAAGCAGGTGGAGGAAGAAAACCTAGTGAAGGAAAATCAAGAAAGAAAAAGAAAGCATGAATAAGAAAGTAAGAGAAAAACTTGGGGTGGTATTTCCTGGAAGTCTAAGAAACTCAAGTGAACAAGTGTTAGTACTAATAAGTCTAAGAAACTCAAGTGAACAAGTGTTAGTACTAATAAGAGAATTTAATAAGGTGGTAGAATACAAGTACAGATATCTAGATACATAAAAATCAATAGCTTTTTTACACCACTAGCCATAATCAGTTAAAAGCTGAAATGGAAAATGATCTCATTCATAATAACTAGCTATAAATTTAGTAAGAAAGGCAAAACTATAAAATTTTACTGAAGGACATAAAATAAGATCTGAATAAATAAAGAAATGCACCATACTATGATCCTGGGGCAAGGGGAAGAATAAATATAAAGTCTCCCCCAAACCATATACTATTTATAAATTTAATACAACTTAGAATCACATCAGGGTTTCTTATTAGTGAAGACGGGTGGGGTGGGGCTGTGACAATTGGATTCTAAAGTTCATCTAGAGGAGTAAATGAGTAGAATAGTAACAAGCTATCTGTTCCCTGCTCAAATTGAATATGGAAATATTTAAGTACCAGGAGGCATGCTGGTAATACGAATGAATTATGAAGTATAGTCACTGCTTAAAATCTATGGAGGACACTCCCCTCAAGCACAGGAACAGTCAGAGAACACAGCAAGAGCTGTATGTGATAGACTCTGGGCAAACGATGGGCCTGAGGGCCCTCACCTCTGCCTGCTCACGGGCTACCAGGAGGCTCGAGGCTGTCTCCATGCAGGGCATGAGGAAGGCAGAGCTGGAGGGAAGCAGCATCATTCTACTTTCTCTGTATAGACAATAGATTTTTAAAAAACAGCTTTATTGAAATGAAATTCCCATACTGTAAAATTTGCCCATTTAAAAGGCACAATACAGTCAGTTTTAGTATATTCACAGTTGTACAACCGTCACTACTGTCTTAATTTTAAAACATTTTCATTACTCCAAAAAGAAACCCTGTACCCACCAGCAGTCACTTCCCATTCCAACTCCTCTCCCCCAGCCCTAAGCAACTACTAATCTATTTTCATTCTCCATGGGTTTGCCTGTTCTGATAGTTCACAAAAACGGAATCATACGGTACGTGGCCTTTTGTGTCAGGCCACATATTGCATAATGTTTAGCATAACGTTTTCAAGGTTTATCCCTGTTGTAGCATGTATCAGTACTTTCCTTTTTTTATTGTTTATTCATTCATCAGTGGATGGACATTTGGATTGTTTCTATTTTGTGGCTATTATGAATAGTGCTCCTATGAACATTTGTGTACAAGTTTTTGTATGGACACATTTTCAGGTCTCTCAAGGATATACCTAGAAGTGGAATTATTAGGTCATATGGTTAACTCTATGTTTAACTTTTTGAGAAACTGCCAAACTGTTTTCCAAAGCAGCTGCACCTTTTTACATTACCACCAGCAGTGTATGGGGGTTCCACGTTCTCCATCTCCTTGCCAACAACTGTTACTGTCTTTTTGATTATAGCCATTCTCGAGGCTATGGTGGCGTCTCATTGTGGTTTTGATGTGCATTTCCCGATGGCTAATGAATTTGAGCATCTTTTCATGTGCATATTGGTCATCTGTGTATCTTCTTTGGAGAAATGTCTATTCAAACCCTTTGCCCATTTTTAATCAGGTTGTCTTTCTATTATTGAATTTTAAGAGTTGTAACAGTAAATTCTTGAAAAAGAAATAAGGGATTTGCTTTACCAGATACTAAAGCATTCTATAAATCTACCATAATTAAAACATAATTAAAGATACCTTACAATCAATCCTCATTATTCTTAGATTCCTATTTGTGAATTCACCTACTCCCTAAAATGTATTTGTTACCTCCAAATCAATACTCGCGGGGCTTTCACAGTCATCCACAGAGCAATAAATCCCAGGTGGGGTGGAACAAGACAATGCTCTACCTTTTTGTTTCATTTCTCAGTGTCCTTTTCGTTATCTATTTAGTGCCATGTTTTTCACACTTTTGTGCTTTTCGATGGTGGTTTTGCTGTTTAAAATGGCCCTCGAGGGAGGCTGTGCATGTGTGGGGTCAGAGGGCATATGAGAACTCTCTGTGCTTTCCCCACTCAATGTTGCTGTGAACCCAAAACTTTTCTAAAAAATAAAATTTGTTAATTTTTTAAAAAGCCCCCGTGTGTACTGTTGAAGTGCTGTCTGGTGTTCCTAAAAGTGAAAGGCTGTGATAATGCCTTACAGAGAACATAAGTGTGTTAGAGCCATTTTGTTCAGGCATGAGTTATAGTGCTGCTGACTATGAATTTAATCTTAATGAATCAATAATATATATTAGATAAGGTATCTTTTTTTTTTTTTTTTTTTTTTTTTTTTTTTTTTTATGAGACAGAGTCTCACTCTCTTGCCTGGGGCGAGTAGCTCACAGCAACCTCAAACTCCTGGGCTCAAGCAATCCTACTGCCTCAGCCTCCTGAGTAGCTGGGACTACAGGCATGCGCCACCATGCCCGGCTAATTTTTTCTATATATATTTTTAGCTGTCCAATTAATTTCTTTCTATTTTTGGTAGAGACGGGGTCTCGCTCTTGCTCAGGCTGGTTTCGAACTCCTGAGCTCAAACAATCCGCCCGCCTCAGCCTCCCAGAGTGCTAGGATTACAGGCGTGAGCCACC